>QEPC01012154.1:748338-765877 GCA_003113815.1 Sphenodon punctatus
GGGGGGGGGGGGGGGGGGGGGGGGGGGAGGGGGAGAGACACATCAGTTGGAGGTAGAGGGGGTGAAGACGTGTATGTATGTGTGTTAGGGGGAGGGGCCTCCACTACCACAGAGAAGATGAAAGGGGCCTGGCCTTAAAAGTTTGAGAACCACGGCCTTAGTGCTTTCTTCCACAATCCTGGGGATGAACCGTTCCAAAAATAAATAATAGCAGTTGCCCTGAAGGCTCATCTCTTCTCTTTGCAAAGAGCCCAACAGTGCCATGCCAGCTGCTGGGATGCCCCATGCATATGCCTTTTTGTGTGGCCCCTCAATGCTTATCCTGTAGATACACTTCCCTAATACACTGTACTAAATATATGAAGAAACAAGGAATACTTCAAGTTGTACTGCTGCTAGGAAGATTAAAAAACAACTTACCAAGTACATGGCTACATTGTTTTGAGAATTTCTGTTGATTTTTAAAATGGAAGTGTTTAAAAATGTAACTTGGACATGTTGGGGTAGATGTTATCTACCATTTGCAGAGATATAAGCTACTGTGGTCATTGCTGGAAAGCAGGTTGGCCGAGAGGAAAATCATGACCTACTGGTAGATATGTGGTATCAGCATCTGGGTGGGGATAACGTAACTACCTTGGTTTTGCACATCCCTAGTGCACCTGTGTGGCCTTCACAGTGACCCTTTAAGCGGGCGTGGTCAGACCTATATGGTGCTTACGATCCACTTGATCCAGGCATCAACATTCAGCAGTCTCCCAGGACCCCTTCTGCAGGCTCCCGGCCCTAGTGTGACTCAGCAACCAGTCTCAGGAGCGGAGAGGAGCACTCCCCTTTAGAGAAAACCTTCCCCACTGCATTGGAGGACCTCTCTTAGCCTAGCTCCACTGTGGAGAGATTCTCTGAGGTGATGCTGATCCCACTCTCCTCCACAGAGAGGCTGATCCCCCTCCCCACATCAAAACCTTCTGAAGACTGGCTTGGGATTGATCAGTAGATCATGATCCACCTCTTGGCGAACCTGCTTTCCAGCAATGACCACAATAGCTTACATCTCTGCAAATGGTAAATAACCTCTACCCCCACGTGTCCCCGTTACATTTTTAAACACCTCCACTTTTAAGATCAACAGAAATACTCAAAACATGGTTTGAATCAATGTAGCCATGTACTTAGTAAGTTGTTCTTTAATCTTCCTAGCACAGTACAACTTGAAGTATTTCTTGTTTCTTCATATATTTAGTAGAGTGCATCAAAGGGAAGTGTATCTACAGGATAAACATTGACAGAGAAATTGGAAGGATACAGAGACAGGAAGCTAGTACCGTACCTTGGATAAAAGTTGCTCCAAGCCATTTGGTGCCATGGTTGAATGGAATCGTCTTACTCTTGATGTCCCATGTTTCACCCCCTTTACGTCTTTCTCATTTTTGGGGGGTGGAAGTGGCACAGGGATCACATAATTGTTAAAGATGGGAAGGCGATAGGGAGATATTCCAGACGAATAATCCATTGAGTTCATAAACCTGATCATGCCTTTATCGCCCTGTAATCATATTTAACCGCATTAAAACTAAGTTGCTATAAAGCACTGGCCTGCAACTCAAGATCACCCCAAACTCTACTGCAGTAGTTCTCAACTGTTTTGGACTACAGTTGAAATGAGTAGCTAAACTGCTGCTTGTGAGAAATATTACCATGTAGGGAACCAGGATCTATTTCCCAACCATTTCCTGATACCAATGAGATTTCTCAATTCTCTCAGTGCCACAAGATACCATCCCAATTTACTGACTTTACGCTTACAGTTCAATTACTGCTTACCGCATTGCCGAGGGTATCATTTCACTTCTGGGTTTGTTGTTTCCACATTTCTGAGCCAATCACTGTGCAAATAGCCCACCTCTTAACCTCCCCCCAGTGCCCCTTAACCTCCATACCAGTGCCTCCAATACAATCAGAACTGTTGTTCTGGTTATGGCACTGAGATGTGAGGTATTGGGGTCAATGGAAAGGAGGAAAAGGCACCCACCACACACCCGTACCCACACTAGGCGACAGGGCCTTGCCTGTAAACAAACCTCAGGATCGTAAATGGCTTCTGGGGTTAAAAAACCCCAGCCTACATCATCACAGGTGGTGGGGAAGAGCGCGAGGCCTCAAGGTTGCCAAGGTACACACACACACTGGGGTAAGGATGGGGAGCAGGGAGGTGTAAAATGGTAAACAGAAAAAGGAGTGCAAATCCCTGGGGCCAAGGAGCAGGATAGAGCAAGCGCACAGGGAGGGACCAGGTTACATGAGAAGGGGGGCACACAATAAGAACTCCCACACCCACAATGCAAACAATCCAGGAAGTACTCACCCCAGCCGTCCTCACAACAGACTCGCACCACAGACAGTTATCTCAATCTCAATAATCAAAGGTATACCAAACAACAAGGAGGGGGGCAGTCTCACAGGCACAAAGGCTCTGATCACCGGCAAGGGCGGTGAGGCAGGGAGCTGCTTTTATCTTCTGCAGCTTGTAAGGCACGCAGGCGCTCTGAGCACCGTGGTTGTGAGGCAGGGGGCATGGCCTCTGCTGGAGGCGGCAGTACGTCCCCGGTCACGCCTTCCGCCACCGTTGTTTGACGCGGTGGGGCTTCTGTACTGACAGGAATCTTCCCCACTACTTCCTGTTGTCGTACCAGCGGCGGCAGAGGCTGTGCCGGTGCCGCAGAGCCAGGATGCAGCATGGCCACAGCTTGCTTGCCCCCGCTGCTGGTCGGGGCACCCCTCAAGGTATGTGGAAATATCCCCGGGGCTCCCCCATATCCCCATGCCCCATACCTACAACCCAAGTACAGGGGTCTGACATGAGACTGCGCTTGTGGCGTTGGTCAATGACCTACGCTGGGAATTAGATCAGGGTCATTTGGTGACGCGCCCGTGGGACCGTGAGGGGGTGGGCAGAACAGTTCTGGAATGGTTCCGCTCTTTTCTGGCTGGAAGAACTCAGCAAGTGGTGCTTGGTGATTATTTTTCATCATACTGTGACCTCTAGTGTGGAGTCCCACAGGGTTCTGCTTTGTTTTGTCCCCTCTCCTGTTCAATGTGTACATGCAGCCTCTTGGCGAGGTGGGCAGGAGATTTGGCGTGCAGTGTCATCAATATGCTGAGGACACCCAGCTTTACCTCTCTTTTTCATCAGACCCAGGCCCGGCAGTCCCGGTGCTTACTGGGTGTCTGGCAGCTGTGGGGGATTGGATGAGGGCTAATCAACTGTGGCTGAATCCCGACAAGACAGAGGTGATGCTGGTGGGGAAGGCGGTGGAGATGATGGCCCCCATTATTGATGGGGTCTGTCCTTCGCTGGTTCCCCAGGTATGAAGTCTGGGGGTGCTCCTTGATTCGCAGCTCCGCTTGGATATTCAGCTGGAGGCTGTGGCAAGGAGTGCCTTTCACCAGTTACACCTGGTGCATCAGCTCCGGCCGTATGTTTCAAACTCTGACCTGGCCACTGTCATCCATGCTTTCATCATCTTCAGGCTAGACTACTGTAACACGCTCTACGTGGGGCTACCCCTGGTGATGGTTCGGAGACTGCAGCTGGCGCAGAATGCAGCAGTCTGTCTCCTGGTGGGACTGGGCCACCGGGAACATATTACACCAGTTCTTTTATCACTGCACTGGCTGCCTGTTGTCTTCCCGGCCCGATTCAAGGTGTTGGTGTTTGCCTATAAAGCCCTAAATGGTCTAGGCCCGACCTATCCGCGGGACTGCCTCATTCCTCGAGTCATGGATTGGCCCTTGCAGTCATCGGGAGGTGCTTTCCTCGAGGTGCCCCAAGTCTTCCAGGGGGGTACAATGGGAAGGGCATTCTGGGTGACTGCTCCGCAGCTGTTGAACTCCCTGCCGATAGAGGCCCGATTGGCCCCAGATCTCCCTGCCTTTCAACATAGTTATAAAACCTGGCTGTTCCACCTGGCCTTCGGTGGGGAAGATGGGTAGGGTGGGGTGGGAAAGAGTGTGGTTAGGGGATAGGATTTTTTTTAATCCTCCTATTCAATGCTTTTATGTTTTTTAAGTTTTATTGTTGTTGTAAGCCGCCCCGAGCAGCTGTGCTGGAGGGGCGGGGTATTAAATTTGTTTATAATTATAATAATAATATTGTTCCCTTTGCTTTGACCAATGTGCAACTGGATCACAAATCAGTAAAGGAATCTGCATACCAATCAATGAGTGACAAGGAAGTACAAGGGGAAATGGAGTGTAGGAAATGCGGTACTGCATCGGTATTACGTCTCGAGATTTGAAATGGACTGCAAAGCAGTAAACAGCAAAGTGGCAAACAGGAAGTCAGAAAATCAAGAAATGAAATGGCGATCGAGACATTACCAAGTACCAAAACATTCTTGATTTGACCAAGATGGTATCAGGGACCAGGATTTTAACAAGAATTCCCATCTTGGTGAAATTTCCTTTCACCCCTACTTTGGAGCAACAGACCACTGTCAACATGATTATGGTAGACCATCGCACCATATATAAAAAGGGTTCAGAAAGGTCACAGCCCTGAACCCAGCATTCAAGCCCCGATATATTTGCAAAACATAAAAAAGAAGAGCAAGTAGCATCTGAACCAGAACCAAGCATAGTGGGCTTTTTCTCTGCGTTTGACTTTACTAATCTCATTTCAAAATAATTCTTTCTAATGGGTCCCTATCACTGCACAGTTCTCATAAAGAAGCACGGTCTAACCCCATTAGGAAAGTGGTGATCTCGTTCAAGTGCTGAAGACTTTTGCCCGAAGCTCAAAGAAGTCTTTGGTACCGATCCTGCTGTGGGATAGCCGTGAAGTGGCTGCAGTCGAACTGGACGCTGCATATTTCCTGGTGCAGTGTTGGGTCGAGGAAAGGAAGACTGGACAGTTGAAAGAAAGGAGAAACCACTTAAACTTAGTATCATTTCCAGAGGCTAGGAATAACTTAACAAGTGATTTGGGGATCCGGGGGCACTAAATCATTTAATTTGGGGGCAGATATTATTGTTTGCAGCCCCATCTGAGACTGGAGTGAAAGTTGGACTTTAGCACAAGCCAGAGGTGGGAAAATAGCAGCTCAGGAGCTGCATGACCCTGTTGGGCAATCATACTGTGGCTCTCAGCAGAAGTGGCTGCCTGGGGGCATGTCAGAAACAAGAGAAGTCAAGCTACCAGTTTGGCCATCCAGAACCTCTTGGGACCTGTAACTAACGGGCGTCTTTAGACATAACAAAGATCGGGTGTCAAAACCCCTAAGCATGTGTTTGGCCGTTGTGTGTAAGCACCATAACAATCCAAACACCAATTTGCCACCCGTTGAACACGCAATGTGAATACCATTGCATCACAAGGACAATTTGCATGTTGTGGCTAACACATGGCCAACATTGTCTCTAATGATATCGCCTGGCGTGCTATCAGGTACAACATGGGGAACGAGGCAGCAGCGCTTGCGTGCTCGGATCGGGTGGTGAGCAAAACACTGATTTGCCCCAAGGTGGGCTGTGTATCTAAGCAGCACCACATGGTGAACACAGGGCCAAACACAAAACACACATTCAGACACCCATTGACGTTATGTCTAAAGACACCCATAGCCTAACATCCACCCAACACTGAATCCAGAGTGTTACATTTCAAGGAGGGGCTGGAGCGGCATATATGCGTGCCATTCCAACAGCATAAAGATCAGGGGTACCTGAAGTGACTCACCAACTGTGCATGACCTGATTGCTCTCCATCATCTACATTGTGGTGCCCATAGTGACTTCTTGGGGGGCCAGTGGGTGGATGTGGGGAGAGGAGAGGATTAATATCTTCCACTGGCCTTCTCGGTCGCCCCACCTAGACAAAGGGAAAATGTTGCACCTAAGCCACTCCAGTAAAGCTACCTTTGAAACTGTTCTTGCTGGGCACCTACGTAGAATAAATAGCCTTGCTGAGTAATTGCATTTTGACCATCAACCTCCAGCTAAAATTAAGAGATTAGGACGAGCAGCAGAATCAGAAGAACAGTGGGGGAGAAGGACAGAATGAAGTCAGGACCCATGCCCTCATGGGTTCTGGAACAGTGGCCCGTTATCTTGCAGCATGCTCAACCTGCCTCTGACCCAGTCACTCTGCTTAAGAGGCCTCCCTGCCTTGTCCTAGCCAACCCCCTCCTGTCCATCTCCCGCCCTTGCCCCACCTCCCAGCTTCCTGGTTGGTTGCCAGCCAGCATCTAAGGCAAGGGTGGGGAACCTAAGACCCGGGGGCCAAATGTGGCCTTTGGCAAGTTTTTATGTGACCCCTTTCCAGTACCTGAATCTGGCCCCTGGATTCAGTCTCTACCCCCAAGCACTGAAAAACTGAGCTCAGGATAATGGGGCAGTGAGGAGGGCCTGCACACAAGGGTAGGGACAGATCCACAGCACAGATCCAAGATCTGGGCCCTCCTTTTCTTGAATACACCTGTTAAGCACCCCCACCCCCAACCTCTATGTGGCCCTCAGAGCTCATATTAATTTTCAATGTGGCCCCTGGGACAGAAAAGGTTCCTGACCTCTGATCTAAGGCTTGCTTGGTAGCCCGAGGAAGCTGGGTGGAACAATACTTTCTCCTCCTTGCACTCCCTGTCTTGTTTCTAGCCCCAGTCGTTGTGCCTTGCTCTTAACTCCGGACTCCTGATTTGTTCTTAACCCCAATCCTTGCTCTCTGTCCTAGCTTCCAGTCCTGTTTCTCCTTTAGCCCCTGCCCTTAGGCCGTTTTTAGACGAGCGTGCGGTACACTCGCACGTGGTTTCCAAAATGCCGTGAGACGGGATTAGATGAGACGCTGCTGCGAGTCACGCGCACGGGAGGGGGACGCGCATTCTTTTCCGGCCGTGATTTGACCGGGTCGGCGATCGAGGTGGTTAAATCGCTCGCTCGTCTAAAAACAGCCTTAGTCTTGCCTCCTGTTCTCCCCTCTCTAAGCCCAGTCCTGTCCCTGTGTTCTCTTCCATCTGTCAGCTCTCCCCTCTTTCTGCCTCTTCCTCTTCTCATCCTCTCTAGTCCTAGATTTCTGATAGTTCCACTCCTACTCTTGTTCCTGTGTGTGTACTCTCTGCCCGCCTGGAACAGCCGGGGCTTAGTGCCGCTACGGCCCATACAAACCTGGGTTCCAGCCCGGGCCAACATCTGGCAGCTGATTTCAGTCGTAACAAGAGAGCACGGATTTCCATGTTTGAAAAAGCATGGAAATCTCTTATCCTCCCAGATTTTAGGCTGAGGTTTAAAACATCACAGGATCTGGAGGAACTTTTCACATGGGTTGTTTAACTTCTTATTCCATACAAAGTGCAGAGAAATGTGAAATTCAGGCTTCTGAAACTTTGGGGTGTTCCCAGCATATGGGCAAAGGACCAGACCTCTTAACTTATCCCCAGGGGTGTGCCCATCCTCAATATGGCATGGGATGAAAAGATGAGATCTTGTGCAAATATTTAAGCACTCCAATCAGCTGTGGAACAAATTCAGGAAGGGGCTGCTTCCCCACATAAGGTTTCGAGACTCCATGGATGATACAGCCACTAATGTCAATGGGATTTACACGAATGAACAGCTGAGGAATTGAGTCACACCACAGTAGCATCAAAGGAATGAAAAAATTATTTCCAGAACTCTGCTGCCATGCTGCTGGCTCTAGTAATGAAAGATCCATACACCGTTCTTCATGTCACACGTGGAAAAGATCCTCACCTTGAGTCTCTGAACCCGTTCCTTCCTCACAAAACTTTCCAGCTTCCTTTTTATTTCTAGCTGATGATGACGCTGCCAGGATGTGAGAGAGGAGGGAAAAACATGAATTACAATAACAAATTTTCATTGTCCGCATTTCAACACCCTGTTTGATTTTTAAGTGCTCCTCTGGCTATTACACGTGCTAATTACTAACATGACGTGCTAATTACTAACATGATCGGGCCCTCCGCAGCCCATGTGCCTGCACCCTCTACCCCTTTACCCACGCAGCCTTTCCAAGTGCTGTTTACTTCCTAGAGGAGATGGTGTGATCACTAACAGGAGGTTCTTCAATGTTGCCTGGAGTGAAGGCTCTCACTCCAGGCAGGATTTGGTCCAGCCGCCGAACAAACATGATGGCAGGGCAGGTCAAGATGGGGACAGGGAGAGGATAGGGTGGGTGTGTATCTGCACAGCCCCGAACTGTCAGGAGTGGCCCACCCCCTCCATGACAGGTGGCCACGGTGCCATGGCTGCCTAGAACCGCTACAGGCCCAGACCGGGGTAAGTACAAGTGGGCCAACACAGGTGACGGCCCGCTTTACCCCGGTCCGGAGTCCTTTACACCGGCCGTGACAGCGCTTAGCCTGGGCTGTTCCTCAGCGACAGTCCCAAGGAACAGCCCGGGCTAAGTGCCGCCATGGCCCATGCAAACCTGGGTTCTGGCCCGGGTCAACATCTGGCAGCTGATTTCAGCCATAACGAGAGACGGATTTCCATGCTTGGAAAAGCATGGAACTCTGTGCTCTCATCACATCTGAAAACACCCATGGATGGATGTCTATTGTTTGTGTTGCTGTTCAGCCGGTCCAATTGTGACATTAACATTTTTAAAGTTTTACATCCCAATTCAGATCCCATTTCTGGAAGTGCAGCTCTCACTGGCATGAATGCAGCTCCATATAACCGGGTTCAGCTGGACCCATAATCATAGATGGGCAGTTAGGTAGTTAGGATTTGATTTTATTTATTTATTTTTAAAATCTTTTTGATCAAGAAATTTGCAGATAGATTAGCATAGTAAAATACTACAAGTATATGTGCAATTTGCTGGCTTAACCTGGATAGAGAGATGTTCCAACAGAAATGAGGGTAATAACATGCATTTTTGACTGCTGGGATTAAAGTGTGTCAACAAAGTTTCAAAATTTTGACAAGACAGTAACACAGATTGGATAGCAACTTTTAGTGAACAAAATATATTTGCTGCCTTCTTATCTGGTTATTGTGAGGGATGTGCCTGCCCTCCACCCTTAGGAGGCGCTGCACTGCGAGGCTGGTCCAGCCCTGCTCACTGCCCCTGGCAGGTCTCCCTCTTTTCTCTAGGTAACACAATGCTGTTTGGCTCGCAGTGTTGGCTGCAAGTTCCAGACCTGCCTCCCCACTGCAGCAACACACGTGCACACGTTGTCTAAGAGAAAGCTTTATCCAAAAGGATAGTTTAGGCATACAATTCAGAGCTGAGCTACAGAAATAATAAGCAATAGGAAAATAAACAAAGAAAACATAAGCAATGCTAGCTCAGACACTGGTGTTCCCTGGTTCAGTCCTTACTCTTTCCAGCTGCCATAGAATGCTGGTCACAGCTGAGTTTCCCCAGATGGGCAGAGTCCCTTGCTGAGAGAATCCCTGGCAAGGTTTCTTACATGATGGGTGCAGCCTCTGTGTAGTTCTGCACATGTTCCTTCATAGTCCCCTTAAATGTTCCTGGTCGCATTCCTTGCATTCCTTTTCCTCATGCTCTGCTGACTCAGGGATTGCCCCCTTGGTCAATGACCCGCTTCTCTGGATAATTGCCCACCTGCAGGGCAGGGCTGATTGGCACCTATTGCCAAATAATTGAGGTGCACCCATGGCACCCATTGCCAAATAATTGAGGTGCTTCCACAAACCAGACCGCACCACCCTGGGGAACTACAGTAAACCCCACCAGTTCAAAACTGACATGACATCATCTTTTATACAGCCAGCAGATAACATGATACAGAGGTGTCTGAAGCAGCCAGAGTTACATGGACAGCGTAAAGAACACATCCAGAACATAGTTTCCCCAGATGGGCAGAGTTCCTTGAGGGAGAGAGTCCCTGGCAAGGTTTCTTACATGATTGGACACCCATTCGTTCACAGTTGTGGCGCCAGTTAGAATTTCTGCCAATCTGGAATTTTGGTGAAAACATATGGCAAAGAATTGGCAAACATTTTTGGTTCAAACCTTTCCCCAGAATTTTGCCTGGTTCTGCTTGTGGCATGAGTCTATTTTTATTTATTTATATTTATTTATTTATTTATTTATTTATTTCTGAATGTATACCCCGCCCCTCCTGCGAACAGCTCGGGGCGGCTTCCAACAATAATAAAAATATATATAAAAACGAATATAAAACAGTTTAAAATACATCAAAATACAATTTAAGTATTTAAAACAGGGCCCCGGGATACAATTTAACATTTAAACAATAAACAGGGTAGNAGGCTAGACTACTGTAACACGCTCTACGTGGGGCTACCCCTGGTGATGGTTCGGAGACTGCAGCTGGCGCAGAATGCAGCAGTCTGTCTCCTGGTGGGACTGGGCCACCGGGAACATATTACACCAGTTCTTTTATCACTGCACTGGCTGCCTGTTGTCTTCCCGGCCCGATTCAAGGTGTTGGTGTTTGCCTATAAAGCCCTAAATGGTCTAGGCCCGACCTATCCGCGGGACTGCCTCATTCCTCGAGTCATGGATTGGCCCTTGCAGTCATCGGGAGGTGCTTTCCTCGAGGTGCCCCAAGTCTTCCAGGGGGGTACAATGGGAAGGGCATTCTGGGTGACTGCTCCGCAGCTGTTGAACTCCCTGCCGATAGAGGCCCGATTGGCCCCAGATCTCCCTGCCTTTCAACATAGTTATAAAACCTGGCTGTTCCACCTGGCCTTCGGTGGGGAAGATGGGTAGGGTGGGGTGGGAAAGAGTGTGGTTAGGGGATAGGATTTTTTTTAATCCTCCTATTCAATGCTTTTATGTTTTTTAAGTTTTATTGTTGTTGTAAGCCGCCCCGAGCCGCTGTGCTGGAGGGGCGGGGTATTAAATTTGTTTATAATTATAATAATAATATTGTTCCCTTTGCTTTGACCAATGTGCAACTGGATCACAAATCAGTAAAGGAATCTGCATACCAATCAATGAGTGA
The DNA here is from genome assembly GCA_003113815.1 of Sphenodon punctatus. NCBI lineage: Eukaryota > Metazoa > Chordata > Lepidosauria > Sphenodontia > Sphenodontidae > Sphenodon > Sphenodon punctatus. The sequence goes on from QEPC01012154.1 coordinate 759,294, forward strand.
CAAGGAAGTACAAGGGGAAATGGAGTGTAGGAAATGCGGTACTGCATCGGTATTACGTCTCGAGATTTGAAATGGACTGCAAAGCAGTAAACAGCAAAGTGGCAAACAGGAAGTCAGAAAATCAAGAAATGAAATGGCGATCGAGACATTACCAAGTACCAAAACATTCTTGATTTGACCAAGATGGTATCAGGGACCAGGATTTTAACAAGAATTCCCATCTTGGTGAAATTTCCTTTCACCCCTACTTTGGAGCAACAGATCACTGTCAACATGATTACGGTAGACCATCGCACCATATATAAAAAGGGTTCAGAAAGGTCACAGCCCTGAACCCAGCATTCAAGCCCCGATATATTTGCAAAACATAAAAAAGAAGAGCAAGTAGCATCTGAACCAGAACCAAGCATAGTGGGCTTTTTCTCTGCGTTTGACTTTACTAATCTCATTTCAAAATAATTCTTTCTAATGGGTCCCTATCACTGCACAGTTCTCATAAAGAAGCACGGTCTAACCCCATTAGGAAAGTGGTGATCTCGTTCAAGTGCTGAAGACTTTTGCCCGAAGCTCAAAGAAGTCTTTGGTACCGATCCTGCTGTGGGATAGCCGTGAAGTGGCTGCAGTCGAACTGGACGCTGCATATTTCCTGGTGCAGTGTTGGGTCGAGGAAAGGAAGACTGGACAGTTGAAAGAAAGGAGAAACCACTTAAACTTAGTATCATTTCCAGAGGCTAGGAATAACTTAACAAGTGATTTGGGGATCCAGGGGCACTAAATCATTTAATTTGGGGGCAGATATTATTGTTTGCAGCCCCATCTGAGACTGGAGTGAAAGTTGGACTTTAGCACAAGCCAGAGGTGGGAAAATAGCAGCTCAGGAGCTGCATGACCCTGTTGGGCAATCATACTGTGGCTCTCAGCAGAAGTGGCTGCCTGGGGGCATGTCAGAAACAAGAGAAGTCAAGCTACCATTTTGGCCATCCAGAACCTCTTGGGACCTGTAACTAACGGGCGTCTTTAGACATAACAAAGATCGGGTGTCAAAACCCCTAAGCATGTGTTTGGCCGTTGTGTGTAAGCACCATAACAATCCAAACACCAATTTGCCACCCGTTGAACACGCAATGTGAATACCATTGCATCACAAGGACAATTTGCATGTTGTGGCTAACACATGGCCAACATTGTCTCTAATGATATCGCGTGGCGTGCTATCAGGTACAACATGGGGAACGAGGCAGCAGCGCTTGCATGCTAGGATCGGGTGGTGAGCAAAACACTGATTTGCCCCAAGGTGGGCTGTGTATCTAAGCAGCACCACATGGTGAACACAGGGTCAAACCAGTGTTCGTATCAAGGTCAAAACACACATTCAGACACCCATTGACGTTATGTCTAAAGACACCCATAGTCTAACATCCACCCAACACTGAATCCAGAGTGTTACATTTCAAGGAGGGGCTGGAGCGGCATATATGCGTGCCATTCCAACAGCATAAAGATCAGGGGTACCTGAAGTGACTCACCAACTGTGCATTACCTGATTGCTCTCCATCATCTACATTGTGGTGCCCATAGTGACTTCTTGGGGGGCCAGTGGGTGGATGTGGGGAGAGGAGAGGATTAATATCTTCCACTGGCCTTCTCGGTCGCCCCACCTAGACAAAGGGAAAATGTTGCACCTAAGCCACTCCAGTAAAGCTACCTTTGAAACTGTTCTTGCTGGGCACCTACGTAGAATAAATAGCCTTGCTGAGTAATTGCATTTTGACCATCAACCTCCAGCTAAAATTAAGAGATTAGGACGAGCAGCAGAATCAGAAGAACAGTGGGGGAGAAGGACAGAATGAAGTCAGGACCCATGCCCTCATGGGTTCTGGAACAGTGGCCCGTTATCTTGCAGCATGCTCAACCTGCCTCTGACCCAGTCACTCTGCTTAAGAGGCCTCCCTGCCTTGTCCTAGCCAACCCCCTCCTGTCCATCTCCCGCCCTTGCCCCACCTCCCAGCTTCCTGGTTGGTTGCCAGCCAGCATCTAAGGCAAGGGTGGGGAACCTAAGACCCGGGGGCCAAATGTGGCCTTTGGCAAGTTTTTATGTGACCCCTTTCCAGTACCTGAATCTGGCCCCTGGATTCAGTCTCTACCCCCAAGCACTGAAAAACTGAGCTCAGGATAATGGGGCAGTGAGGAGGGCCTGCACACAAGGGTAGGGACAGATCCACAGCACAGATCCAAGATCTGGGCCCTCCTTTTCTTGAATACACCTGTTAAGCACCCCCACCCCCAACCTCTATGTGGCCCTCAGAGCTCATATTAATTTTCAATGTGGCCCCTGGGACAGAAAAGGTTCCTGACCTCTGATCTAAGGCTTGCTTGGTAGCCCGAGGAAGCTGGGTGGAACAATACTTTCTCCTCCTTGCACTCCCTGTCTTGTTTCTAGCCCCAGTCGTTGTGCCTTGCTCTTAACTCCGGACTCCTGATTTGTTCTTAACCCCAATCCTTGCTCTCTGTCCTAGCTTCCAGTCCTGTTTCTCCTTTAGCCCCTGCCCTTAGGCCGTTTTTAGACGAGCGTGCGGTACACTCGCACGTGGTTTCCAAAATGCCGTGAGACGGGATTAGATGAGACGCTGCTGCGAGTCACGCGCACGGGAGGGGGACGCGCATTCTTTTCCGGCCGTGATTTGACCGGGTCGGCAATCGAGGTGGTTAAATCGCTCGCTCGTCTAAAAACAGCCTTAGTCTTGCCTCCTGTTCTCCCCTCTCTAAGCCCAGTCCTGTCCCTGTGTTCTCTTCCATCTGTCAGCTCTCCCCTCTTTCTGCCTCTTCCTCTTCTCATCCTCTCTAGTCCTAGATTTCTGATAGTTCCACTCCTACTCTTGTTCCTGTGTGTGTACTCTCTGCCCGCCTGGAACAGCCGGGGCTTAGTGCCGCTACGGCCCATACAAACCTGGGTTCCAGCCCGGGCCAACATCTGGCAGCTGATTTCAGTCGTAACAAGAGAGCACGGATTTCCATGTTTGAAAAAGCATGGAAATCTCTTATCCTCCCAGATTTTAGGCTGAGGTTTAAAACATCACAGGATCTGGAGGAACTTTTCACATGGGTTGTTTAACTTCTTATTCCATACAAAGTGCAGAGAAATGTGAAATTCAGGCTTCTGAAACTTTGGGGTGTTCCCAGCATATGGGCAAAGGACCAGACCTCTTAACTTATCCCCAGGGGTGTGCCCATCCTCAATATGGCATGGGATGAAAAGATGAGATCTTGTGCAAATATTTAAGCACTCCAATCAGCTGTGGAACAAATTCAGGAAGGGGCTGCTTCCCCACATAAGGTTTCGAGACTCCATGGATGATACAGCCACTAATGTCAATGGGATTTACACGAATGAACAGCTGAGGAATTGAGTCACACCACAGTAGCATCAAAGGAATGAAAAAATTATTTCCAGAACTCTGCTGCCATGCTGCTGGCTCTAGTAATGAAAGATCCATACACCGTTCTTCATGTCACACGTGGAAAAGATCCTCACCTTGAGTCTCTGAACCCGTTCCTTCCTCACAAAACTTTCCAGCTTCCTTTTTATTTCTAGCTGATGATGACGCTGCCAGGATGTGAGAGAGGAGGGAAAAACATGAATTACAATAACAAATTTTCATTGTCCGCATTTCAACACCCTGTTTGATTTTTAAGTGCTCCTCTGGCTATTACACGTGCTAATTACTAACATGACGTGCTAATTACTAACATGATCGGGCCCTCCGCAGCCCATGTGCCTGCACCCTCTACCCCTTTACCCACGCAGCCTTTCCAAGTGCTGTTTACTTCCTAGAGGAGATGGTGTGATCACTAACAGGAGGTTCTTCAATGTTGCCTGGAGTGAAGGCTCTCACTCCAGGCAGGATTTGGTCCAGCCGCCGAACAAACATGATGGCAGGGCAGGTCAAGATGGGGACAGGGAGAGGATAGGGTGGGTGTGTATCTGCACAGNACTGTGCCTTGGGCAGCCTTACCCCACTCCAGGCAGCCTCACCATTTGATGCAGTGCATTGTGTGCTGTTCCCCTCACCACAGGATGAGCAGCTGGCTCCTATGTCCTGTGTCCTTGGAAAAAGACCAAGGGTAAAGGGATAAGGCTACCCAAGGCATGACAGCTCGTCTACCTACCTGCAGACTGCCCCACCATGCTGTGAGGTACGCTGTACGGTTTTGAGAGGTGACCACTTGCTCCAGTCCCACGTGGTCATGTCACGGTCAGGGGCAGGAGGGCGGGATAGTGGTCGGGCCGGGGGAGGGAGGCAGGGCAGGGCCAGATGCCTGCTCATGTGACCAGCGCCTCGGCCCACCCCACACCATGCAGGGAGGTCTAACCAAGGCCTGCCCAACCAGCTTCCCCACGGAGGGGACAACCATCTGCCCTGCTCACCACACTGGCCTCGCAGTGTGGTGGCTCTGCTTGGCCACCACGGGGCCATGCGGGGATCAGGCCCTCCACAACTTGTGTGGTTGTACCACCTGCCTTCTTACCCATGCAGCCTTTCCAAGTGCTGTTTACTTCCTAGAGGAGATGGTGTGCTCCACAGGAGAAGCAACAGGGAGTGTGAGGTGAAGCAGGAGACAGTACTGTCACCAGTCTACACTGACCATGGTGGTATTTTGTGGAATATACTAAAAAGCACATTAGAATTATGCTTTTGTAATGATGGCTGAGGGGAAATGGTTTCCCTGGACATTTCATGTCTCTAGACACCTTGTCTTATGGCCTTTCTCTCCACCTCCTAGTAACACCATCTGTGAACACGAAGAGTCCAGCCTTGTGCCTCCGGTGTTACCCAGTTCGCTAAGGTGCTTCCATCATAAAGGGAGGACATTTTTCAACATGTTGCATTGGGATTAGTGACACAGGAATGCAAAATGGTTTCATTCAAAAAAACAACATCAAGAGCTATAGGTTAACCTTTGAGACCCCTTGGAGCTCTATTTCCCTAAGCTAACACAACAGCAAGGGACAGAAATAGCTGCTTCTCCTCATCGCAACAAACAGCATTCTTCCAGCAGATATCATATCAGGCAGCCCTCTTAGACAGGGACCTATCTTCACTGAATTTTCCCCACTGGGGTTCACTGAGTTTGGTCTAAATATGTATCCACCACAACATAACCTGTCACAAATTTTGGGTAGGATTAATGATTTAGATAGGCAAACGGACTTATATTAAAAAAAATTGTACTTCAGAAATGATTCACGGCCTTATGTTTCTCGGCCTCACCCTCCCACGCCTCCCCTGCTCCCCTAACCACCTTTGTCTCTTCTCCCTAGCTGCCCCCCACGCCTGGAACTCCCTCCCTANCCCCCACGTGTCCCCGTTACATTTTTAAACACCTCCACTTTTAAGATCAACAGAAATACTCAAAACATGGTTTGAATCAATGTAGCCATGTACTTCGTAAGTTGTTCTTTAATCTTCCTAGCACAGTACAACTTGAAGTATTTCTCTTATACACATCTAGATGTGTATAAGAGACAGCTTGTCTTCAGCCCCGTGTTCTTATTCTTAGCCACAATCCTTGATCTGTGCCCATCTCTTCAATCTTGCCTCCTGTTCTCCCCTCTCTAAGCCCAGTCCTGTCCCTGTGTTCTCTTCCATCTGTCAGCTCTCCCCTCTTTCTGCCTCTTCCTCTTCTCATCCTCTCTAGTCCTAGATTTCTGATAGTTCCACTCCTACTCTTGTTCCTGTGTGTGTACTCTCTGCCCGCTTGGAACAGCCGGGGCTTAGTGCCGCTACGGCCCATACAAACCTGGGTTCCAGCCCGGGCCAACATCTGGCAGCTGATTTCAGTCGTAACAAGAGAGCACGGATTTCCATGTTTGAAAAAGCATGGAAATCTCTTATCCTCCCAGATTTTAGGCTGAGGTTTAAAACATCACAGGATCTGGAGGAACTTTTCACATGGGTTGTTTAACTTCTTATTCCATACAAAGTGCAGAGAAATGTGAAAATCAGGCTTCTGAAACTTTGGGGTGTTCCCAGCATATGGGCAAAGGACCAGACCTCTTAACTTATCCCCAGGGGTGTGCCCATCCTCAATATGGCATGGGATGAAAAGATGAGATCTTGTGCAAATATTTAAGCACTCCAATCAGCTGTGGAACAAATTCAGGAAGGGGCTGCTTCCCCACATAAGGTTTCGAGACTCCATGGATGATACAGCCACTAATGTCAATGGGATTTACACGAATGAACAGCTGAGGAATTGAGTCACACCACAGTAGCATCAAAGGAATTAAAAAATTATTTCCAGAACTCTGCTGCCATGCTGCTGGCTCTAGTAATGAAAGATCCATACACCGTTCTTCATGTCACACGTGGAAAAGATCCTCACCTTGAGTCTCTGAACCCGTTCCTTCCTCACAAAACTTTCCAGCTTCCTTTTTATTTCTAGCTGATGATGACGCTGCCAGGATGTGAGAGAGGAGGGAAAAACATGAATTACAATAACAAATTTTCATTGTCCGCATTTCAACACCCTGTTTGATTTTTAAGTGCTCCTCTGGCTATTACACGTGCTAATTACTAACATGA
>QEPC01012154.1:768876-798388 GCA_003113815.1 Sphenodon punctatus
CCACATCTGCCTCACCCCCTCCCTTTGTACCTTCAAATCCCTCCTCAAGTCCCACCTCTTCCGTTCCTCACTCCCCTCACCTAACTCCTGCTGATACCCTCCATTCAGTACAATCTATTACCCGAGGTCTGTGTACTCATATCCTCACCACATGAACCAGTCAGCCATCATTCTCGATGTAACTAAGACAGGCACGTGCACCTGGGACCTCGCACCCTCGTGAATGTTACACTCGTCTCTCTCTCTCTGTTCCCCTTCCTTCGTCTCCCCCACCCCCCGGTCTCTCAGATTGTAAGCCCTAGGGCAGAGACCATGTCTATTCCATTACATACATACATACATACATACATACGATTAGAGAGAGAGAGAGAGAGAGATTAAAAGCGTGGCCAAAGGCCATTGCTCAACAAAAAAACATATAAAATACTAAAATCATTACAGGGAGTACATCATTCTGAACTGGCAAAATATCATAATTACATAGGTTCAAAGATCCCTAAAGATATACATAACCACAAGTCTAATACAAAAAATTCCTAGAGAGTTTGATAATGATACGAAGACAACTAGTCCTAACCCCCCCAGAAACTAAAAAGAATCCGGCAGTGGTTTACATGCCAAAAAGTTAGTCCTATAACTAAATGCCTGCAAAAGAAACAGGGCCACATTTTCAGTGACCTTCGAGTCCAAACTGTTCAAAAGGGCAGAAAGTAAAGCAAAATCTGACCTGCCTGGAAGCTTAGCCAGAGTGTCCCCCAAATACTGCTGTCTCTCGGGAGATCATACAACCGACAGTAAAGGATAATATGTCCTACTGTTTCAGCAGCCTGTTGTCAAAGGGACAAATCCTATCAGCAAGAGGGACACCTTGGCGGCGCCCTTCCAAAACCTGGGTTGGAAGAGCATTTAACCGTGCGCTTTGTAAAGTGCCAGGTACATTACTGGCGCTATATAAATGCTTGCTAATAAATAAATAAATAAATAATAATAATAAATATGTTTCCAAACTTTTTATTTGTCTATTTTAGTAGGAAAGTACATGGGGATCCCCAGAGATGACAGACTGTGACCTTGTGACTCAGGTGATGTAAGAGGATCTTCCTCACTATTTGTTCAATTGTAGGTTATTCACAGAGTTAAGAAACAGATGGATCTTGCCCACCTTCATGATAAAGTTTATTGTAATATAGCACAAAAACGTAATCTTCTATTGTCCTCACATAACCCTAAATATATTCGAAACACAGCTATTTTTGCTAGGTGTGCTGCACAAATGAGAGAAAACATATGACTGTCAATTTTTTGTTGTAGATGAGAATTATTGATTTATGTTTTGTACTCATCTGATTGCTTTAACTGATGTAGTTTGTTTGTTGTTTTAGTGATATTTTACCATAACAGCTGTTTGCTAAGTGGAAATAAAATTTACTTACTTACTTCCCCATTGGTGGCAATAGGGAAAAGGCAGTGAACATGGGTCCCTGTAAGGTGGAGGGAAGCAGCAAGGGCAAGTCTTGAGATGATGAGTGTTTAAAAATGTCTCCCTGATTTCCCCTTACAGGATTAATGAAACATGGAGGCTCCATGCCCTCCTTCTCACCAAGACAGGCTCTTATTCTCAGGAGAAGGGCCATTTTTCATGACATTGCAACACCAGTAAGCAATTGCTGCAGTACTAATGGAGACAATAGAAAGAATGAATCTAAACAGCTTATCAGTAGGTAATGTGTTCCTACCTCCATGTCCAGGACCTTGTGAAATATGGCCTGGGCGAGGCACTCCCTTACATACTTCTGGTGCTCCTTCCTCATGGCGTTCAGCCTGTATTCCTTCTCAGAGATTATTCTTCCACTTCGTGAGATCTGGCACAAGTAAAGAAATTTAAATTATGGGGCTATGGCAGAAGGAGGGGAGACAAATGGGTACGGTGGCTTTGAGAAAAACACAAGTAGAGCTGGGGAGCAAAATTCTTGTACATAGACTCATAGAAATACAGGGGTAGGGAGGGACCTCAAAGGCCATTAGTCCAACCCAACCTCATGTCCCTGACTGTCATAATAGACAAAATAAAATAAACGTTATTACAGCACTTGGCAAATAACAAATACAGTTGTCGTTTAATACATTAGATTAAAATACAGTATAAGGTGTGATCCTAATGCCACTAAAGTCAATAGGGAAAATCTTTTGACTTCAACAGGGTTAGGATTGCACCCACACAGTTTATTTTATAGCTGTGGTTCCCAACCTTGCTTGCCTTTTTTGACCCCATTGTAAGACATATATAACCCCAGGAACCTAGACAGCAACAAAGACAATGCAAAGTATCTCAAAAATCAGTCCAATTGTGACCCCATCCAAAGATGGTGCGGCCCAGCCCCACCTGGGGTCCCAAACCACAGATTGGGCAACTCTGTTTTATAACTAAGGGTGTTTTTAGACAAGACAGCAACAAGCATATCCCCCATCCCCCCGCTGCCGTCCAGGTAAAAAGTCACTCATTTGAAGTTGGTGCGTGGGGAGGTGCGCTCCTGTGATCCACGCACAGACCACCCAGTCCCCGCACAGAACACTCCTGAAACATTCAGAGTGCCCCATGCAGGGACTGGGTGGCCAGCATGTGGATGGGGCAGCCATGCAGGGAACCCCCCACATGAAGTGCTCCTCACACATCTCCCGTGCATGGACGCCACAAACCTGCCCCACACACCAACCATGGACCCCCTCCCCGCCACTCTCATGTAAAAAGACCCAAACTTTGGCATGTTTTAAAGAAAAATGAGTCCTAGTAATGTATGATTTTAAAATTTTGAAAAGAGGCTCCCTGTGTAGTAAGAAAAGGCTAAAGTGCAAAAGGTTCCACCAGTTATTGGTGTTTTATAGCACCACAAAATGAGAGAGTACCCATTCTTTGGGTGAAGGTAAAAGAAGCTAAAGAGAAATTTTAAAAACCTACCAGCCCTGATCTCTGGAGATGCCGCCTTATCCTTGTATTGCTGAAGTAGCCCGTCAGGTGCTGGTCTGTGAGGCTGTTGTAGGCTGGAAGTGAGCTGAAATAAATGAAATCACTAAGAAAACCTTATAAAAACCTAGAGCATATTTTTTGGAACTTTGCCTGAAGAATGTACCAACAATTGAAAGGCACAAAATGCTGTCTTCAAGGATCGGCAGGCGATTTTTGTCAAAGAAATTCCCTGTCCCACTAGTACCATCCCACTGTCTCCCGAGAGATTCAGGGTAAAAACAGATGTGCGGCTGGCACGGTGGCTCCCCAGCCCAGCCTGGGTTGGGAAACTGCAAGCAACACAGTCCAGGCCGTGTTGGGTCACTGGACCGACATGCCCACAGCCGGAGAGCGGTCCCGCCGCCCACACAGCAGGAGTAGGTCTCGGAGCTCAAACAAATGTGCAAGTGTCCTGCTCCCAGCACCCCACTCCTCCACCATGACAGACAGCCATGGCGGCCAATGATGGGCAGCCATGGTGGCCGGACATGGTGGTCCCCCAACCCGCAGCAGGTAAGGCGGGCCAGAACAGACATGCTGGTCTGCATGGACAACAGCCCTTAGCCTGGGCTGTGACAAAGATCTTTGGAGGACACAGCCCGGGCTAGCCACCTACCGACCCCGAGACAGTCCCAGGCTAACATCTGGTGTTGCCAAAACAGACATGCAGGTGGCTCTGGGACCACAGCAGGCTTAAGCAGGCCACCGTCATGTCTGTTTTTACCCTAAAGATTCCTCTTTTGTAGTCATCCACCTGATACACAGCTCTTGTGTTTATTCAAAGATACACACAATTTCAACCAATAAAAAGACTGCTTTCAATGTGGGGGCATCTAATCTTACTGTTCATACTAAATAAAACTCCTGCTGTTGGATCCAGGATAGCAGAATACAATGAACATTCATCCTTATGGTTTATTTAATACTTTCATTCATATATTCATATTTATGGTTATTTCTGACAACATTCATAGATGTGTTGCTATGGCACTTGGACACAATAAAAGCAGAGGTTTGAGAGCCAATTGCTTCTCATGCCTGATCCCAACTGGCCTGGCCTTTGGAAATTATAGCCGTGAGAGAGTAGCTCTGACTTACACCATGGCAGTAAGATTTCTGAACGATCTTCTAGACTTCTTCTCCATCAGTTCCTTCTTTCTCCTGCCCAAGCTTGTCCCCCTCCCTCTCTGAGGAGGAGCTATCACAGAAGGTGGCTATATGACACCTTTGCCAACATAATGCCAGCAGAGTTCTCCTACTGGCATTCTCCACTGGTTTCCCCTGGCTGCTTCAGCTCCTCTGTGAACCACTCCCATAGTGCAAAGAGGCTTTCGCTGGTATTAAAATGTCCCACTGACTACAAAGTTGGACTTACTTTGACGTGATGTCTATTTGAGAGACATGGGTCTCTCCTATGTATCTGGTACTCACTTGCCCTGCACAGTGAGCCCAAAGTGTTTTTGGACCCACCCTGGAGGGGAAGGTAATTATACATAGCCTTTGTACCATCTGGTAACCCCTTCTCACTGCACCTTCCCTTTCCCACCCATTTGCAGAATCCATCCAGGTTGCGGGGAGGCCTGGTGGCTTTGCTGCCTTTTTGGAGGGAAGGAGAAGGAATGGTGCTGCAGGAGGGTAGAGAGAATGTCGGGGTGCAGAGGCAAGAGTGTACTTCAGGGGTGTAGTTCTGAAGACCCAAGACACAGATTGAGGAAAGAGGGCAACCAAACAGGGCAGGTGTGGGGGCAGGACCAAGCCAAAGTCCTGACTGTGGCAAGCTGGTTCAAGCTTGTAGAGGTGACAGCAGCAACAGTGCTGGGAGTCAGGAAAGCAGGACCCTGAGAGGCTAGTTCTGCTTTTGATGAGGAAGGGAGAGGAGAAGGTGGGGTATGCTTTCTTACCCTCCCTTTCCACAAACACCGAGCGACCCAGAATGGCATCGGCAACTTCCATGTGGGATGGATTTTCCTGTGCTCCTTGCAATGTCTGAGAACACCAAGAGGAGCAGAGGATCCTGGCACTTTTAAACCTATGTGCCAGAAGTGGGCAAACAGCAGGAACTGGCTCTCAGGTATCTGTACTATGGCTCCTGGCAGAAGTGGCTGCCTAGGGGCGTTTCCATGTGGCTCCCTCAGGAGCAAGAGAAGCTCAGCTAACTTTTCCACTGTTGCAGCTGCTGGAGCTTCCTGGGAACTGTGGGAACAGGGGCAGTGTGCCCTGAGCCACCATTGCCACTGCCCCCAACTTACAAGAGCTTTGCCATGAAGGTGGGGGAGGAGGGTAAATCATACTGTCCTGTCCCCAGGTTTGGGGGAGTCACCATCAGTGTAAGCGTTCTGTAGCTCTCTGGAATATGGACATTTTGGTACACGGTTCTTGAACTTGGGAAGTTTCCCCACTCCTGCTATAACATTTAAACAGCACCATCTAGCACTACTTAAAGAGTAGCATAGTCTTTCCTGAGGAGACCATGTTTGTTTAATGTATCATTTCTATTTGTACTGGTGTAAAGTTGATGTACAAGCTGACAATCTGGAATTTAAACTCCTTGTCTGAAAATCGTCAGTAGTTTATGCCCCTGCTTTATTCTTCTCCCTAAGCAGTTGTTCTGGATCTATAAATCTTTCCATCTTTCTACTGCCACCAGATGGGCAAAGAGGCAATCGAAATCTTTGTTTATGACATCTCAGGACCCAACTGAAATCTCCAGTTTGAGATGCCACATGTCAGTGAGCTGGTTAGGCAGGAAAAAGGACTACTCGAGCCAACCTGCTACTTTGGTAGTTGTGCCAGTACAGCAGCCCACCCGTCTGCAGCCTGTGGGAGGAGTACTCCATGTTTCTCCCATTAATTGTGTGTGAGCCCTGACTTTCTAGTGCCCCCAAACTTAACGTCATGATGATGCTGCCAGACCCTGCATCCTGATGCAACCCTCATAATGAGGGCTTTAAACATGCCAAAAATATTAACAGTCCTTGGCTGTGTGAATGTTGGGGGATGCATATACTTCCACTTATCTCTTAAAAAGAAACACTCTTTGTAAACTAGAAGGTGGATCCTAGGTTTTGTTGTTTAAATGGGCAGTGCCCTTAATCCTGCTGCATCTCCCTTTAAAATAACCCATTCCCTGACTTCTTATACCACATGTGTACACATGATCACACAATTTCAGGGTGCCTGAACTGGAAAGTCATCCCAAGGAAGCATTAGCTTCAACATCACCCCTTCAACATCACCACCCTCCGCTGTTTTAAACCATCCTGGAACCTGGGAGTTAGTTCAATGGTTATGTCTCAGAAAGAGACATAAGACACTTTGGGTGCAGGGGCCTGATCCCCACGCAGCCTCATGGTGGGAAGTCCCCACCACCACACTGTGGGGCATGTGAAGAGAGCCAGTCAGATAGCTGAGTGGGCCAACCCCTGATGGCTGGGTGGGCCAACCCCTGTTGGAGCTGCTGCCATAGTTGGGGCAACCGAGGTGACACCTACGCAAGTGGGCGCCCAGCCTTGCCCGTCTCCCTCCCCTGGCCAGACTGAGAGCCCGCCCTCAGGCATGATGTGGCCACACACGATGGGTGCTAGTACCCGTCACTCACGGCCCCACAGCACTGCATCTCAAGAGCACCCCATCATATGAGTTGCCCCACCCTGGGCAGCCTTACCCCAATTTGGATAGGGCTGCTCCACACTGCAGTCTTGGAATTTTTCCCGAGGATGCACCGTGGAGCAGTCAGCTGCTCACCCCACCCCAGGGTGGAGAGAGCATCTGGCAGGTGCCTAGGCACACGAGCGAATGCATTGCATGGCTCATATGCCCAGGGTGGGGTACGGTTTAGTTTTTAGCAAAGGCCAGGGAAGCAAAAGTGTGACATATGGACCGCCTCTGCCTCACTCCAACTCTAGCCCTCCAGATATTGGTCTGTCCTAGGAAATTTTGCTTTCAAACAAACAAGGAGACAACCAGCTAATCTAGACTGTAGCACTTCTTCAGCAGATGCATGTCTCTGGCTGCTGCTCACAGATACAGCAGTACTACTCCTGAATGTATCTCGCAGGCCAGCATTTCCACCGGATCCCATGCATGCATACATTTTGCAGCAGTCACAGGCTAGAAGCAAGATGCTATCATTCTAGGCCTTGCCATATGGTTGCTGTTTGTACTGTTTAAAGTACAGATGGTATGATGTTCCTTCTTCTGCTTCCCTGCTCCCTCCCCACTGTAGCTACTGCATTTTGCAGGAAATCATCATCCTTGTTTTGCGAGGCTGTGGCTCTCAAGCTAAGTAAGGAAGAAAATGTTCTCTACAAGAGATGGAAAGCTGATAAGCACACGCATCCCTTACGGGCTTCTGGCTGCTTGAATGAATATCCAGATCTGGCATTCTGTGCCAATTCTAAGAACTGTGGGGACAAAGTTCAAACTGTGGGGAAGTGGTAGTGAGGTAGTGCTTAACATAAAGCACCAAATCCCACCATTTGCCCCCCAGAAGCCAAACCCCCTAACTCTGGCCATTTTTAGACGAGACAAACCCCTGCAGGTCTACCCATCCCACATGCATCCACAAACCCATCTGAAGTTGGCGTGGGGGGTGAGGCCACCCCATTCAGCGCACACAGCTGTGCCCATTTAAAACAGCCTCTGTCCTTGTCCCTCCCACACTGCTGAAGGCAATAGGAGCTGTATATTTATTTATTTTATTGATTTATAAAACTTCTACCCCCGCCCCTCCTGCACGCAGCTCGGGGCGGCTTCCAACAATCTTTTAAAACACTATAAAAACAATTTAAAACAACCATAAATATTATAAAATAATTAATATACAGGGCAAACAAAACACTAAGAACCAAAAATAGATGGGGGAATTAAAACCCCACCCTACTCACCCTCCCTCCCAAAGGCCTGGGCGAACAGCCAGGTCTTACAGTTTCACCGGAATATTAATAGGCTAGGGACTGAACGTCTTGTAGGTATAGCACCACATTACAGGAATGCATAGCAACTAGATGCACTGATTGTATCTCTGCTTCGTGGGAATAAAGTGGGTGAGAAGTTCATAAAGGGGGAATGTTACATGCAGGAGGAGTATAAAATAGCTGAAACTAAATATCAACACTGGGCTAAAACAGACATGATACTAACCACCCTTGAACCCCCTTGGTGATTATGTTGCAGGGCTGTACTGGTGTTCTATGCAGCCCTGCAACATGCATAAATAACCACCAAGGGTGGTTAGCGTCATGTCTGTTTTCACCCACTGACACCTAAATTGGGTTGAAGAAACTTCAGAGTGAAATTGGCAGAGTCTAGGGCAGCTCTCAGTAGCTCCTCTACACTCAAATGCATCCAAGAGGGAGTAGGGCCACCCAGGGAGGCAGAGACTCTGACATGGGCCAGAGGGGTAGGGACCCTCAGATTAGACTGAGGGTTAAGAGACAGCACCTCAGCACTATATTTGTAAAATGAAGCCTGAGAATATCCCCACAAAAATGCAGGAGTTCCAGTGCACAAAAATCCCCAATAATTCCACCGTTTGGTACCCAAACAAGCCCAAACCCTAATCCTAGCTCTATGCCCCAACCCAACCCATACCCTAGCTCTGTGCCCCTACTTGGCCCTGACATCAATACTAGCTTAATCTTAGCTGTGCACCCACAGCAGCAAGAAGCCCTAACATTAGCCCCAGGAGGACCCAAGCTGGCATCAGACCTAACCCTCACTCTGCTCAGTCCCCACCCAACTCCAACTGGTTCCCTCCCTAAACCAGCTCCGCACTCCCACCCTGCCCCAACTCCAGCCTTAGCTGCATCGTCTCACCGTGCCCCAACTCTAACCCTAACTCAGCAGCTGCCCCTCAGCGCCTATTCTAAACCTAGGCCTGCTCTCCCACCAAGCACCAGCCCTAACTCTTGTGCAGGGATATATTCCAAACCAGACATTCATATTTTGAAATAGTGTTGCTGTCTGGGGTCGGGGGGATTGTACACCTCGTTACACACTCTGTATTTGGGAGCCATGTCTCACAAAACCAAATCCGTGTTATAACGAAGGTTCTTTGTACGTGTAAATCTACTTGTGATGTAACACATTGGGAGCCACGCTTCACGCCATGTTATAACCAAATTTGCACCATAAAGACATGTGTTCTACTGAGGTTGCACTGTATTCAAGTCTCAAAAAGGGTCGTGAGGTCAAAAGGTTAGGGAAGCCAAGACAATGTAAAATATATATCAATCATTGATCAAGATTATGAGCCCATCCATAGATGATGCACACTTCCCCCCACCCCCATACACACACTTTGCACCCTAACCCACAATTTTGGAAACTGTCTTTTAATGGGAATAACTAGGAACCTCCACATATCTGACCCCACAAATTAGGTTGATGGTAGGTGTTAATTTCTATTATCTGCCTCTATATGAAAGATTAGTGCTGTAGCTTGATCTCTATTTCTCTCGATTCTTGCCAACAATCATGATTCTCAACTCATTTTTAGCAAGAATCAATCATCGAGAAAACCCCCGTTCTCGTCACTACCTCAGTCAATGATTTTTCTTGATTTACCATTGACTATGATTTACCAAGTACCGCACACCGATTTACTATATACCGCTTACCATATACCGCACTTGTCCCGATAATGTGCACGTGCAAAATGGCTTCTCTTTTCCAAAATGGCGGCAATGCTCCCAGTGCCCTCTTGGAAGAGGGGCTGCACATGAACAGAACATCTCCTATGGCCATTTTGCACATGCACATTACCAGGATGAACGTGATCTATGGTAAGCTGTACACAGTAAATTGGTATATGATAGATGGTACATCGTAAGCAGTAAATGCTGCCAAGATTCTCACCAAGATCTCAACCCACTACTGAGAACATGCCGAGTTTTCGATAATGGTTCTTGATTATCGTGAGATTCTTGCGAGAGTAAAACCCATTTTCACTTCAGCTCTAAAAAGATCAAACTTGCACCTTCTTGGACTGGGATTATACTCAGGGCCAGCCTTACTGTGGGGTGGTTCAGGGCAGCCTCCCCGGGCCCAGCTCGTGGGAGGGGCGCACTCAGGGCCCCCAGATCCCAGCCATTGTCTGTCTCAGCCAGGGAGTGAGGGAGAGGGAGAGGCCCTGCCTCTCCCTCACTCCCTGGCCCCCTCCATTGCCTGTCAGTCTCAGCCAGGGAATGAGGGAGAGGCGGGGCTTTTGCCTCTCTCTCACTCCCTGGCCGAATCCGAGACAGGCAGTGGAGGGGGCCAGGGAGTGAGAGGTCACACCTCTCCCTCACTCCCTGGCAATGTCCTGCGACGGCAGGCACGGCAGCAGATTCAATTTGCTGCTGCAGCACCTGGCCCGACCCAGGGAGTTAGTGAGCGGGTGGTGGATGGGATAAGTGCCCCGAAAAGTGGCTGGCCTTGGGGATGGGCAGAGGGAAGTGCCCCCTCTGCCCGTCCCCAAGCCCAGGTCTGGGTAGAGACCCCAGACCGAGCCGGGGAGCGCCCCTAGACCCACCAACGGTTTTGCCGGAGGTGGGAGATTGTGGGGCCCAGGATGGGGGAGAAATATGTTTCTCCCCCATCCTGAGCCCCACAATCACTAAGGCTGGCCCTGATTATACTAAAGCAAAGACCCTCACGCCAAATCCAGCACTCACACAGTAGAATAGCGTATATTCCCGCGGCACCGAAGCAGCCTGTGGGGAAGCAGCCTAAGTAAGGGTGGTTAGGGTTAAAATGAATATCAGTGGCAAAGGGAGCCAGGATTAAGAGTTGAGTTAATTAGTTGTTAATGTTACAGTTAAAAAGTTAAAGATTTGTAAACCACCCTGAGCCTAAGGGATAGGGTGGGATTAAAAAAAATCAAAATTAACAAATAAAAATAACTATCGTATCCATTAACTTCACCCGATTCAAACCATATCCACCAAAATCCGTCAGGGGTGGGGGGCACTTTTTTCCAGTTTTTTGGTTGTTCATTTACATCATTTTGGCTCTTTGCACATGCACAGTAGCCAAAAATGCGGTAACTCAACAAACAAATAACCGAATATCCAGAGAGCCGAATAACCAAAAAACTAAACAGTTAAAAACAAAAACAGAATATGCAAATATCTGTTCTGGTTGTAGGTATCATTCAGATATAGGTAGGGCAATCTCAAAATGTGACTAATATTCGTGAATACAAAACCCATTCTTCATTTCAGCACAACGGGTAGTGGAAGAAAAATAATGAGAATAATAATGCTTGGTGCAGGCAGGGCCAGCCTTAGAATTTGCAGGACCCCGGTTGCTGATAAAATGATGGGCCCTTGGTGGACTCACCCCCTTTGGGGACACCCTCCTCAGGGCCTTAGAGGTGGTTATATTTGGGATCCCACTGGGGGAAAATAGAGACACCCTACCCTGTCCTGGTGAAAATGGGGGGGCCCTACAGAGTCCCCAGAATAGAGAAAATAGTGGGGGCTGGGCAGTTTCTCTGTGATAAGGCCGGCCCTGTGTGTAGGCAGCCTACACCAGATGCCCAAGTTCAAAAATAAAATGACCACAATGTCCCTAGGAGGCCGGCACAGGAGCATCATTTGTAGGCCCAGTTTGCAGATGGGGAATGTGGCAGAGAGACTGGGAGGACTCAGGCCTTTCTAAACCTCAAACCTATTGGAAACTTACCTCAGTGACAGAACAGAAGCACCACCTGAATCCCTAATGTATATGCACCATTTTTTGGACTGCTGCAGGTGCATAAACTATCATTCTAAAATGAAGGATCTACCTGGAGATTATTTTTAATGTATCTATGTGTCTATGATTCTTATAGGGCCCTTGGGACCACAGCGTGTGAGCGCATCCTAAATCTCACCCTCAAGCTCTTAATGTACTTATCCTCTAAGTAGGGAAGTACAGTTGTTATGTAGTATTTATCATTTCTGTAGCACCGTCTATATTCAAAGTGCTTTACAAGTCTTATCTAGATCACCTGCTCAACTCTTCACATTTGTCCCAAATGGTTTTGACTACATTGGCATGCTGAGAGGCTGTGCTGATTCACTGCAAACAGAGGCACTCTCAATGAGAAAAGAGGGGAACAAATGAAAAGCCAAGAAAAACATGCGGAAGGTGCCGGACTAGAGGGCAGTTTATTTTGGGTTTCACAATAATCCCGCAGGTAGCCTACACCAGATCAATTAAACTTTAAACAGATGATTTAGTTTACCATGTTATGCCTGGTGATTATACACTGGTACTATAGCAACTGTTTTATGTTAGCCTCTTTATCCCTTGTTTGCATTTGCTCTGGAAACTGCCAGATACAGCAATTATGCCAAGTATTGACTTACAGTAAGTATCACCTGGCAATGGTGCGCTGTATGAGTAGAGACAGATGAGAAACTTAACCCAATCTCCTTTTGTTTACTGACTTCCACTTAATATTTCATGGGCCATAGAACAAGTTAAAATACAAACTCTCTCTGACCTCACAGTGATGCAGCAATCCTAGCACCTGACACACCTTGTTTCATAAGTCTCATTTCGGTACTGACAGGTCTGCGCCTCAAACATACTGAACTAGATTAGAAGTCCCAATGGGTGCTGAGGAAACGGGGTGTTTCTGGAAGGGTGAGCTTCAGCAGGCTGCTTCTAAGTCCATTAACATGACGTGGCTCTTGGCCAGGGCTGGTCCCAGGCTCCATGGGGCAAGCATGGGGCTGAGTATCATCAATAAGCTGATGATACACAACTATATATGTATAATTGTGTATCATCTACACAGCTCAGACTATATATCTGTGTCAGCAGTGTGATGCAGCTGCTAAAAAGGCTAATGCAATTTTAGGTTGCATTAACAGAAGCACTGGGTGCAATCCTGCTGCCGGCTTACGCCAGCAGCTGCAGCAGACACAGTGGTGATCTGGGTGGCAGGCGCCCCACGCGCACAGCAAGCAACACAGGGCAATGGCGCAACCCACGTTGCTGCAACCCCCCGAGCCCACACACCCTGCGGCCTGGGGGATGAAGCAGGCACGGCTTCTGCTCCATCTCCTGGGCTGCGGGGTGTGTGCGGGCTCGGAGGGTAGCATTGGATGGGGCGCACCGTTGCCCTACGCAGCTTGCTGCACTGGCGGGGCACATGTTCACCTGAGTGCCTGCGGTGCTTACACAGGCACAGTTTGCGGGGGCTGCAGGACCGCACCCACTGTGTCCAAGTCACAAGAAGTAATAGTTCCACTCTGTTCTGCACTGGTCAGACCTCATCTGGAGAACTGTGTCCAGTTCTGGGCGCCGCATTTTAAGAAGGACATCGACAAATTAGAACGGGTTCAGAGGAGGATGGCAAAGATGGTCGGGGTCAGGAAAACAAGTCCTATGAGGAAAGGTTGAAGGAGCTGGGTATGTTTAGCCTAGAGAAGAGAAGACTAAGGCCTTTTTCACACAGATACCCCCTCCCACCGCACACATGTGTGTAGGTGGAGGGGGTGCCCGTGCGAATGCCACAGTAGGTGCAGGAGGGATGGGTAGGAACACCATGGGAGACGGGTGGGGGTGCGTGCATGCGTGTTCCCACACTCCACCCACCTCCACCCATCACCCACACATGGAGCAATGGGCACCAATGCCAGTTGCTCCGTGCGTGGAGATGGGTGGAAGAGGGTTGGGGTCTGTGGGAACCACGCACCACCGGCCCACCCACCCATCCCCCCATGCACAGCGGCCCATTTGAAAAGTGCCGAAGAGGAGACATCATAGCAGTCGTCAAATAACTGAAGGGCTGTCACACAGAAGATGGCAAAGACTTGTCCTCTGTTTCCCTTGAGGGCAGGATTAGAAATAATGGGCTCAAATTATTTTTTTTTAAAAGCAGATTTCGGTTAAGCATTAGGAAGAAATTCCTACCAGTAAGAGCTGTTCGTGGAACAAATTACTACTAATGCTACTACTACTTATCAGTTGTATAAGTGCTACTAGTTGTACATAGCACTGTACAGATACACGTAACATAAAGGCAGTCCCTGCTCCATGTAGCTTGCAATCTAATTGAGGGAGGTGGTGGGCTCTCCTTCACTGGAGGTTTTCAAACAAGGGCTGGACGGCCATCTGTCAGGGATGCATTTCCTGCACTGAGCAAAGGGTTGGACTAGATGACCTCTGAGGTATCTTCCAACTCGGGGTTCATGGGGCAATGAATCATAAAGAACATAAAAAGCGCCATACTGGGCTGAACCAATGGTCCATCAAACCCAGCATCCTGGCCATTCTCGGTCGCTTCGGAGTAGTACCCAACAGGTCATAATTGAGTGATCCAGTCCCTGGCCGCTTTTAGCCAAGCGAGTCGCCATCGCGCGACCCACGCGCATGATGTTTCAAAATCCCACGACGCGGGATTACACGTGACGGCGGTCGGGGATCATGTGATTGGGAGTTGGTAGTGCATGATTTGCCAACCGCAAATTAAATACCGCCTCCCATGCACATGATCCCCGACCGCTGTCACGTGTAATCCCGCGTCGCGGGTTTTCGAAATATCGCGCGAGCAGGTCGTGCGATGGCGACCTGCTCGTTTAAAAGCGGCCCCCGACATTCAGTCCCAGCTGCCGACAGTCAGGGATCATGTCCCCCAACCTACTTGACTAAATAGCCATTTATGGATCGATCCTCCAAGTACATATCGAATTCTTGTTTAAACCCAGCTATGCCGCTGCGCTTGTAACTGAGCTTTTCAGGGGGCATGTTCACAAATTACAGCGAGGGGTACAATGCCCATTGGTAAAGAAACCACTGGGCCAGGGCTCAGTCCCTCCCCACCAACACCCCCTCTTTTCATGCCAGGGCTCAGTCTCAGCACCACTTCCAGACCTTTTCACTACTGTTACTCCATGAGACCCCGCACTTTTTATCTTTTTACCCTGTTGATTTTTACTGTGTGTTTAGTGCAATACAGCCTTTACTGTCACTGCACCATTCACCCGCACTTACAGACCTCACCCATGGCAGCATAAAGTCTGATGGGGGCTGACACTGTCACCGATCCATAAGCATGTTTTGCCACCAATCAGCTGTTTCGCGACAGCAGCAGCCTCCAGCCCCAACTCCCATCAAACTTTATCTGGTCCTCAGCCAGAGGTGGCAAGTAGAAATGGGATGGGGGAGTGGTGGGACCCTATGGGGCAGCTCCGCCAGTCCTTCTGAATACCCCCCTCATGTTTCTGGAGTCAAGTGGTAAGACATATGTCACAGCCTTGAGCCCTGGTACCTTTAAAAAAAAAAAAAAGCTTACAAATTAGGCATGTCACCGGGAATTTACACTGGGTGTAAACAGACAGACAACAGTCCTGCCTCTGTTTCACCGCACCCCCGGATGGCCTGTCTGTCTAAAGACGGGCCACCAGATGTGCAGGTGGAGCAGAGATGGAGCACGCTGCTCCAGCTCCATTGTGGAACATCCAGGAGCACCGCCACCAGAGTTGGCCGCCCACCCAAACGCACAGCACCATCCCAAGGAGGAGCTGCAGTCCGTCTGCTCAGAGGATGACTACTGCAGCTCCGCTCTCAGCTGGCAGTTGCCATGGGCAACACCAGAGAGTTGCAGGTGTCGGCCTAGAACATCGGGCAATCCACCCACAACTTTATGGTGCAGTGGAGTGGGCACCACAGAGGTGGCGTGACGGCCACGGCGGCTACCGTGTCTGTACAAACCCGGCCCAGGTGGGACTATATGTGGGCAGACACCCCCAGATCTGTCTAAAAAACCCCACTGTGGTATATCTGATCACACGATTGCTCAGAAGTGTGTGGGAAGCTACCACTCACTTCTTGTCTCTCCTTGAGGAACTGCTATCCGTGTATACACATTGAATTGATTACTCCCAGTTGTTACTACATGCTACCCCCCGCCCCCTCAGGCACAAACCTTACCACTTATCTATGAACAGAACAGAAATAGGGTTTCTCCTGAGATACTCATGACTGTCACTACCACTAACGTAATGCGAGCAGGGCCAGCGTAACTTTACTTTGAGGGGGAGTCAAGTAAAATTCAGATTTCAGTTATATACACAGCATGCAAGTGGGTCCCAAAACTAAAAATGGCCATGAGTTCGGGTTATTATGAGCAGGCCATATCGATGAGAACCAAAATTCATTCACGCCAAGGGAAGGCTTTCCATCTATTGCAACAGTCACTGGCTAGCTGAAAGGACTGTGTATGCATAGCTTTTTCTTTTACATACTCCATGCCAGACCTTATCCTCTAGGAGAACGGTTTGCCTTTCATTCCAAGGACAATGCCGAGAGCTGAATTTCAAGTCAGGCTTGTGTTTCCAGGTGCTGACAGCTGACTACAGCACGGCTATAATGTGTTCAGTCTTGTGAAGAGGGCACCTGCAGCAGGCCTCTCCAATTACCTCAGCCAGACATTCCACAAGGTGCTATCTGTTTCCTGCAACCAACTAGTCATAGCTGGAGATAATGCTTGCAGGTGGTGCAAGAAATAGAACAGGGAAAAATAACCAGGTACAAATAAGTAGCAATATCACTTTACTTTGGACTTAGGGTTAGATAGGTATAAAGTGTACACAGGGGGGTTTCAATGTGCTTCTTTAGGGGCATAAACTAATCTCTAGCTATTAGGGTTTGGGGGGAAACTGTAACTGCTGCTGTAGGGTTTTTTTCCTCTTGAAGCATCTAGTCCTGGACTATTAGAGACTGGACTATGGGTACAATCAGTCATCAAAACAACACCTTGCCGCAAAGAGCCCTGAAATTCAGGGCTTAATTCAACACCTCCCATAGTATTGTGCTGGGGTTATACATTATACACAATAGCATGCATGCAAACACGGCAAAAACACTGCAGCTGTATGGTCTGAAAACAGACGGCAGGTCGGTGGTTTCCCACCCCGTCTGCGAGGACTAACTCCACCACTAGAGGGAGACAAGCAAACCCTAGGGTGGAGTGCACCTCAGACAGACATCAACTGCATGAATGGCATCGCGCTTTAGAGAGGCCAGGGCAAGCCTTAGACAGACGCCATGGTCCTCGGCCCTGTGTTTTCCTGAACTTGCAGGGCAGCAGAACAGCGGTGGCAGGACTCCCTCCCAGTGGGGTCTCAAATGCAATGACCTTTAGGTTTCCTGATATCCATGAACATTTATAGTGGCAAGTGGCTACTTATATGGCACTTTGTGTTCTTACGCAAGCACCAGACTGCCAAGTGTTAAAGGGAATGGGGCCAGAGGGAGCCTGGCACTTTGTTTTCACCCAGGGACTCACAAATTCTACATTCAGCCCTCAGTGAGGCACCAAACCATCCCCACAGGGACAGCTTGGGTGCAGCTAAGCCAGCCTCACCACTCACATGTCTGGTATCATTTATTCTGCTAGGATAACATCTTAACAACCCGTCCGGGAAAATAAATTGCTATTACTGGAGCCACCTCTCCTCCTTTGCCATCAACAAAAGAAACCAATTAATAAAGACAAACCCAAACATCCAGGCAGACCGTGGGGGGGTTGGGGGGAATGCATGAGAAACCAACAGGCAGAGATTATTTTGCCTGTGTAAAAATGAACAGCTGGGTTAAAATAAAGCTGGCCAGTCTCCCGAACGCTTCTAAGCAGGGTTCTGTTTAATTCATACACAAGCAAAGCAAAGAAACCACGCAGAAGCAAACTGGACTGTTTAGTGTACAGAAAGTCAATGGCAATGTCAATGTAAAATGTAAACTGCATACAACAGGGGAAACCCCAAGATGTGGGTCACATCCAGGCTGCACCTGTTTTTCATTTTGTCCCCTTCCAATGCCTGGACCCATTCCCTACTCTCAAGCACCAAGAGAGTGAGCTCAGAGGAGGGTTGCAGAAACGAGGGCAGTCACGCAAGAATAGGGGATGAATTCACCGCACAGATTCATGATCTGGATCCTCTCCTTCCTTCTTTTATCCTCAGCACTCCCCTTAAGCACACTCACCCCCAATCAGGGACGTAGGCAGCTTGTAGCAGGCCTAACATTGCCTGCCACCTATGCAAATTTTTAAGCAACACTTATGAAAAATTCACTGTGCAGGAAGCCCTGCATTGGTGCCTTAGGCACTGAACTTAGAATTTGCAAGGCCCAGGGTGGAAACAAAGTGCCAGGCCGGCTCTGGCCCCATCATCTTTAACACTTGGCAGTCTGGTGCTTGCTTACGAACACAAGCCTTAGGTGCCAATGCATGGCCTGCAACTTGTATTTTTCATTATTAATTATTATTATTATTATAAGCATTTCTATAGCGCCAGCAATGTACCTGGTGCTTTACAAAGAATAAGATAGACACGGTCCCTGCTCGAGGGCTTACAATCTAAAGACAGGGGGAGGGGAGACAGGGAAGGG
This sequence comes from Sphenodon punctatus, assembly GCA_003113815.1. Lineage (NCBI taxonomy): Eukaryota > Metazoa > Chordata > Lepidosauria > Sphenodontia > Sphenodontidae > Sphenodon > Sphenodon punctatus. The sequence continues at coordinate 787,250 of QEPC01012154.1, forward strand.
GGAACAGAGGGAGAGACAAGGGATGCAACATTCATGAGGATGCGGGAACTCAGTTACACGTTCTTGGCTTGGTTACAGTAAATTGGGAGTTTGCAGATAACTGGTGGGGGATAATCCTGGGTGGGGATGCTTAGCAGGAGTTAGGAAGGGCGGAGCAGAAGAGGTGGGTTTTGAGGAGGGACTTCCTCGCTGCGGAGCAGCGAGGAAGAAGGAACGAAGGCAGTTGGGGGAGCAGGCGTGGGAGGGTGAGGGAGGGGATGGAAGAGGAGCGGAGTGCTCGAGCAGGGGTTCGGAGGGAAATCAGGGCAGAGGTGGGGGGGGCGAGGTTGTGAAGGGTTTTGTAGATGAGGACAAGGAGCTTGTGCAGAATACGCTCAGGAAGAGGGAGCCAGTGGAGAGAGGAGAGGAGAGGCTGCACATGGTCAAAGCAACGGGCTAGGTGGATGATCCTGGCAGCAGAGTTTTGAACAGAGATGAGGGAAGAAAGGTGAGAGTGGGGAAGGCCAGCGAGGAGGAGGTTACAATAGTCGAGGCGTGAGATGACTAGGGTGTGGATGAGAGTTTTGGCAGAGGAGACAGACAGAAAAGGGCGGATCTTGGCAATGTTGTGGAGGGAGAAGCGGCAGAATTTGGCAACGGAGTCAATGTAGGGTGTGACGGTGAGGTGTGAGTTGAAGGCCGCTTTTAGACGAGCGGCGTGCGATTGCGCATCGCGATTGCGCATCGTGATTGCGCATAATTAGAAACAGCCGCATGTATTCATTACACGAGACGGAAGCGGGGTATTATGCGCATATTATGGCAGCTGTGCATTTTTAAAGTCCGCGAATTAAATACCTCACGATCGAGGTATTTAATTCGCGAATTTTAAAAAGTGCAACCGCCATAATATGCGCATAATACCCCGCTTCCGTCTCGTGTAATTAATACATGCGGCTGTTTCTAATTATGCGCAATCGCGATGCGCAATCGCACGCCGCTCGTCTTAAAGCGGCCTAAGATGAAGCCCAAGCTGCGGGCGTGGGGGACAGGGAGGATGGAGACCCCGTTAGTAACTGACAGGGAAGAGGGAGAGGAAGTGTTCCTTAAAAATGTGCACAGATGTCAACACTGAACTGAACCCCCTTGCTCCATTGTAGCTATAACCCTCAGTCCCAATTCCTATCTAGCCCCTGGAACTTGGTCTGATTTTCAAAGTGGCTCCTGTATAGGAAAAACTTCCCCACCCCTCAGTGCCCTTTTAAGACTCTGAGAGGCCAGGGGCAGAATGTTCACTTGAGGCCTCTGCTTCTTACCGTACCTTCTCACTATCCCCCTGGGGGCAGCCACACGAGCTGCAGAAAGCCTGATCCCTGCGCGGTGCCATGGTAGGCAAGCGCAGCACCCCACTGAGGGGCTAGCACAGAGAGCAGAGCAGATAGTTGCCGCCCCCACCCCCCATACACACACACACAGGGAAGCCAGGCAAGCAGGCCACTGTTGGACCTCCCGCCATGGAGTAGGGCAGACCAAGGTGCTGGCCACACAAGTGGGTGCCCATCCCTGCCCGCTTCCCTCCCCCAGCCCAACCACTGTCCTGGCTGTGATGTGGCGGGACAAGAGCTAGCAGATGCTGCTCAAAGCCCCGCAGTGGACTGCACCACACAGCGGGGCAGACAGCGGCCAGGTACATGAGCTACCGTGCCTTGGGCAGCCTTCCCCCATTTTGGATAAGGCTGAGTCCCCTGTGTCAATGTCATTTTTTTTCTCACTTGAAAAAAAATTAATAGACATGCATATAATCTTTTGAAAACCACCTATATTTGACATCAGAATTCATCCTCATCATCAATTTATTGCACTGGCGTCAAGCCATGATAAATACAAGTGACAAATGCAGCTTGAAATGGGACATAAATCAGTCCCATACAGTTTTTAAAGTCACATATTTATATATTACAAAGACCAACTTGCTCCTATAAGCTCATACATTTGTAAACATCCAAGAAAATCGAGGGGAAAAACCATATATTAGTCAAGATCACGGTAAATTATACCAGATCATATTGATAAGGTTAAAAACCACTAAGGCCCAGCCGAGTCCTTAGTGTGCCTGACCCGGATTCTAGCTGCTCTGGCTGCAAATACTGCGACCCTCTCTGTTCTAATTGGGTCAAAATCACCCAGAAGAAATATCAATTTTTGAATAGCTGGTCGTTGCAGGTTCAGATCCAAGAAACGCAACAGACTTTCCCAAGGGGCCCGATACAAACGTACAAAGGACACTCAAGCACATATGGCTCAACATCAGCAGGGCCGGCCCCAGGGTTTGTGAGGCCATGTGCGAAGTCTTGGTGCGGGGCCTAATTATGCAAATGTCTAAATTTGCATAAAATTTATTCCCTCCGCTCCGAGCAGCCACGGAGAAGCATGGCCTCCCCATGCGTCTCCCCTCACCCCTCCGGCTGCCTTACCTGGTGCTCAGCTGAGCGGCCATAGACAAGCATTGCCTCCCAATGCTTCCCCCCCCTCCACCTCCCCAGCCGAGCATCTATCACCACTCCTCAGGAGTGGTTCCACTGCAGGGGCAGCCGGGTGGGCAGTGAGGCAGGCACAAAGAGACTGACTGCTTCCACTGCCTTACTGGGGGAAAGGGGGTGAGTTTAGCCAGCCTGACCTCCAGGGCCTGTTGCTTCTTGCTGCTGGTGCCTTGTGCATGTACATGGTGCAACCGGTCCAGAGGTGCTGCTATCAAACACACAGCATCAGAATTCAGTATGGCAGTATTTTAAGATTTTATGTCTCAAAAACTGAAATATATTTAAAAATTACTTTGTGATTCACTTGCAACGTACAGCACCTTCTGCACATAGGATCTTTGTTTCACATTTCAATGACTAATGTAGACATCAAATCCAAAGTTAAAGAAAATGTTTACATGTAATGACACAAACTGTCAGGTTATTGCAAACGTTATCAAATCATCTTCTTCCTGGCTTTCTTGGCAGCAAATTCAGATATGAGATCATCAAAAGTAATTTCTCTCAGAAGATCCAATTCAATAGAGAGAACAGATAATGATGACAATCTTGACTGCAGCATTGTTGACCATAATTTAGTTTTAATAAAAGGATAATTTGGAAAATGCTCCTTCGCCTACACAATCTAAAATGGGCAGAGTTAGATAAAGGCAAAAAGCGATAGTAACATTTGGAAAAGCTTCAACCAGTTCCTTACTGTAAATTACCTTCAAAACACTTTGTGTAAATCCATTACATCCACCTGTATTATCTAAGATGTGAATGAGTTGAGTTGAGACGTGAATTTAGTTGAGAGGAGAGAGAAATATTAACATCTTTTGGGTAAGCTCTCATTAAAGCTTCTACATCCCTTTCCAGTGTATCCTGATTTTGGGAAGCCTGGTCCAGTTTTGCCAGAAAACCAAATACATTCACAGCCTCCATGTAAGCACAGGAGCACTTCTCTAGTTCATTTTGAAGTTTATCTAAGATAATGTAAGTTGCCATACAGAACTTGTCTCTTGCCAGTTAGATTGCAGTCACTTTGTCCATCTGGGAAAACTGATTTCTGTCTCCGTGATGTTGATCTTTCATCTGAATATGTGGTTTCCACCCGCTGGCATAGCTACCACAGGGACAAGAGGGGCATTTGTCCCAGGGCACATACAGGGTGGCAGGGGGGAGCCCATCTGTGGAGGCAACCTCCCCACGTGAGCCCCGGGATCCCGCCTGCCCTGTTATGGCAGCAGCATGTGGGAAGTATTGCCAGGTCAACCCTCCCATTTAAATCAGGAGGCTTATGAAAAATACACATTGCAGGGCTGGGACCAAGGCGGTCCTGCAACACATTGCAAGGCTGCATTGGTTCAAAGGTAGCCCTGCAACGTGTATTTTTCATAAGCCTGATTTAAACAGAAGGATTGGCCTGGCAATAGTTCGTGGAGGACGCACCAAAAGCACTCTGCACAGTCTGCAGCACATGGGAGTCCGGAGCTCTGAGGAAGGAGCAGCAGCGGGCAGCAGAGGCAGGTCTGGGTGGAAGGAGAGAGAATGTGTGATGTGAGGGCAGGTGGTATGGGGGGAGAGGAAGGGTGTCTGTGCACTGACTGGGAGACAGCATGGGGGCAGGGAGGCTTGGTGGGGGAGACCGTGTGAGGAGGGGATGAGTTGGGAAACGGGAGAGGATGGTGACGGGAGTGGGAGGGCAAGTCTATTTCTTGCACCTGGTCCCAACCTAACCATGCCTGTTTCCACTTGAAGACTAATTTGCTTCTTCTTCGATTTCATCAAATTTGTTCCACATGTCGTGGACAAAGATGATGACGGAAGAAAGCAATTGTTTTCCTGCTATAACATCAAGACCTGGTTTTTGTAGGATTTTGTTGACACAGTCAAACCTGTGAATAGGGTGACCATATTTCCCTATGCTGAAAGGGGGACATCATCTCCCTTAGTGTATCATGTATTTTTCTTCCAAGTATATAGTTCTAATACTTACAAGTCTCCAATGCAATAATCATATACTTGAATTTAATGTTTAACATGGCAATTGTGTATTGTGAAATGCAGAAAAACTTACATTGGAGTTTTAAAATCAATTCATGAAACACTTTCCATGTACAAATGAAAATTAACTTTAATCACAAGCCCAGCTTTAGCAGAACTGGTATTTAGCTTCCAAGCTGCCCAGCTCGGTCCCTCTTGGCCACGGTCGCACACTCCCTGGCATCGTGCATCCCAGCGCGACATCTTTCCTGCTGCTAGGGCTAAAACTCACTCTCGGTATTTTTTCAGTTTTTGACAAGAATTGAGTTTTTCTCGATTCGTTCTGGGAAACAAGAACAAACTGAGAAATGGACTGGATAATGCAAGTTGCCATACTGAACTTGTCTCTTGCCAGTTAGCTTGCAGTCACTTTGTCCATCTAGGAAAATTTATTTGTGTCTCCGTGATGTTGATCTTTCATCTGAATATGTGGTTTCCACTCGCTGGCATAGCTACCATAGGGACAAGAGGGACATTTGTCCCAGGGTCCAGGAAGAGTGGGGGGAGCCCATCTGTGGAGGCAACCTCCCCGTGTGAGAAAAATCCTCATTGAAAAATGAGAAAATATTGAAACAAAAATTACTTACTATGGGTTTGCTGGCCTCCAGTCCAGTGACTACTCGCTGCTCCCTGCCTCCCATTCTGCAGAGAGCTGAGCTTGCTCTCTGTGTCCCCAGCCAAACTGCACTCTGCAGAGCTTATTTGGGGGACCCGACAACAAATTATCTGAGGGGGGAGAGGAGCAGGGAAGCTTCTTCCCAGCTGTGTGCAACACTCTAATGAGTCCCCATTTCCAGGGGGACCAATATCAGGACAGTACACAGCGCACCTCTGGAGGGTAGGGTTAGGGTTGGGGGTTTTAAAATTATTTTTAAACTGATGTCGGTTTTAATGTATTTTATTGTTTTATTGCATTGTTAGCTGCTCCGAGATGCCATGGGCATGAGGGGGCGGCATAGAAATGCCAATAAATAAATAAATAAATAAAATGTCATACTTCTGAAAAAATGTTGATGACAGTTTCACATAAGTTTTCTCCAGTGTGGCTGTCAATTGGCACAAAGTACAAAAATCACTCCTTCACTTCTCCATTCAGGCAGTTCCAATAAACGATGCATAACTGATCTGTCTGAGAAATGTCCAGTGTAGAGTCAACGATAAGAGAAAAGTACTTTGCCTCTTGAATGATTTTCATACGAACTTCATTCCCCATTAGCTCAATCAGTTCATCATGTATCTGAGAGGAAATGTAAGAAACATGACCCTTTCCTTTATTTCCATGCTTTCTCAGGTGCTGCTCAAGAAGAGAATCAAACTGGGTAATAAATTTCATTGATCCAAGGTAAGTTCCATTGTGGGGTGATCCCAAAGTCTTGTTGTCACAACAGAATGAAAGTCCTCTTTCTGCGAAAAACTTAACAACAACCATGCACTTCAGTATTTCTTTCCAGGATCTGATTTTTTTTGCACCTCCAGCTCTTAAAATGTTCATCTGTTGTACCTGTTTCGTTCTTCCATAAAAGTAAGGTCATAATACACTTTTGGTGTTGAGTGCTGTTTCCGTGCTCCCGGATTTTTTCTTCATGATTTTTTTTCCAATTTGAGAAACCTCCTTCACCAAATCTTTTTTCATTGCAGCAGATGAGTGAAAGAGTCTGCAGGCAAAACAGAAAACATTTCCTGTTGATACAGAGTATATTAATCGCCACTTCCAACAATGGTCTTTCCATTTTCTAAAAGTCGCACAAAAGCTGAGGACAACAGCACGTTGACTTTGAATATACCAAGGCTGAAGCTTCAGAGTTTCCATCAATGTTCTGAAAATATTCGGACCCTCTGATGATGCAGACATTTTGCATTTCTTCAGGCCATTTAGGCAGGTTCTCTGTTCACATAAAGAAGGCTGGCAGGGATGAGATGTTCTGCTAGTACGTTAGGCTGATGGTTAGACTCTTTATTGGTTCTGGATTTAGTGAGTTTGGAGCCACCAGCACATACTTTGGTCCTTTTTAAATGGACGGCGGTGGGTGAGGGGATGGGTGTGTGGCCGTGGTGGGTGGAAGTGGGTGTGCTCCCATTCCCACGGGTGCACACCCACCTCCACCCATGGAGCATCAGGTATTGGAGCCCACTGCTCCATAGGTGGGTGATGAGTGGAAGTAGGTGCAGAGCGGGACCATGCATGCACCCCCCACCCATTCCCCACAGCATTCACACAGGTGCCTCCACCCATCTCCACACAGCGAAACTGTGTGGAGATGGGTGGGGGCGTCTGGTGTGAAAAGGGCCTTTATTTTGAGAGGATGATGGCCCCCAAGGAGATCCAGAGTCCTCTCTTGAGGCTGTTGGTACGCCTTCCAAGACAGGCATTAAAAAATGTGTACATTTTGGGTGTTTCTTGATTGCTCCGTCTGCAATCTCTTTGCCTTTCATTTGGCAGCTCCACTTTCAAAGTGAGGAAATTGTTGGACACCATGCTACCAATGAGACTATAGGGGAAAGGCAGTGTCCACAAAATAGGGCAGTCTGCCAGTCCAACGTTTGTGTAGGCGCCACCAGATATTGGCCCAGAATTGCCCAGGCCGTGTTGGCAGCTAGCCCAGGAAGGTGTGCCCAATCAGATCAAAGCAGGTCACAGTGGGCTATCATGTCTGCTGTGGCCCAGCAGACACAGCCTGGATCAGGTCCGCCATGGCTGAACATCATGGTGGGGATGGGACACTGGGCGAAGCACAGCGGTAGGGCCAGCTAACTGCATGTTTGTGCATCTCCCCACCCTCCCTGGTGTCCCAGCCATGAGCACGTTTATTGAGTGGCCCAACTCAATATGGGCTTTGTCTGCTACAAGTTCCACCGCTGCTGGACAGCCACCATGTCTGTTTTCACCCTCTGTCAAACACAGAGAGGTGGTATCTCTTAATTCTGGGTGGTATCTCTTAATTCCGGTTAGAAAGGATGGCTTCAGCTCTCCAAGGGCCAGAGTATTCCACCGCTCATGTGTCACATGGTTTGGGACGATTTTCAATTTCTTTTTATTCCTTAGGGGACATAATAAATCCATGTTACTTTTCTCCTCCCGAGTCCCAGCAAGGCCCAAAACCATGAAATCGACACTCGACGCCTAATCACATAAAAAATGCCAATGCTTCCACAAAAGCCCACACACTGGATTGCTGAGAATTTAGCAAACTAAGGGCCCGTCCATTCGGAAAAATCACACTAGGCAGGGTTCGCATTTGCGATGTCAGCGCCAAATGTTTTATCAGCTCTATCTGGCTGTTTACAGTTCATTATGTACTGTAGTTCAAGCCCAAACAATGCTGTCTGTTGCAATGATTTCTTTATGGCTCTTTTTATTGATTCAAAGTATATCTGAACAAAGCCTGGGTAGGCCTTGAACATTATTTTTATAAATCAAATCTTCATGGTTAATTGTTCATGGTGTAATTAAGTTAGCAACAGAACACCAAAGGAACAGCCTGAGAGAGCATCAAAGCCTTACTTATTGATTGGTGGAGTAGCTGGGAATTGCAATTCCTGCTTTATAGTGCACAATTGCAGTTTATTGCCACTTTTCCACTTAAACTGTAATGAGAACAACAGTTCTAGCCATGATGGAGATGCATTCTCAGCTTTAATAAAAACTTTAATAAGCTACCAACTCCCGCATTATTTCCAGCTGGCGATACAGGCAACCTCTCCCTAGTTCTTGTTTTGCAAACAGAATGAATCCAAGCTTAACAAAACACAGAAGTGTGTTACTTATCGACCGCTGAGAGGCTGCTCAGCACTTGGCAAAGCACAGGCCAAATCCTAAATGACTCATGGTAGAAGTCCCGTTGACATCATTTGTATCAGAGCAGACTGAGGCTTTGCAGAGTCGGGCCTGTGGGAGACTCTACAAGTGCTGTCGAAAAGAGAGTTCGCAGCTGACATGCAACAGGATCTTACGACACTGGGTGCCTGGGGATCTAAATGGTAAGTGAGATTTAATGTGGATAAGTGCAAAGTGAGGCACATAGGGAAAAATAATCGAAACTATGCATACACAATGCTGGGTACTAATCTAGGAGTTACCACTCAAGAAAAGGATCTGGGGGTGGTTATGGACAATACAATGAAATCCACAGCACAGTGCGCAGCAGCAGTCAAAAAAGCAAACAGAACATTAGGAATTATTCAGAAGGGGATAGAGAATAAAACTGAATATGTCATAATGCCTCTATATAAATCAATGGTGCGACTGCATCTCGAATATTGTGTGCAGTTCTGGTCGCCACATCTCACCTTATAAGGGGATAAACCTTATAAGGGGATGAATTTCCCTTAACACAGCTTGCCTTAAATAAGAGGCATGAGGTCTCCAGGAGCCAGAATATGAGAAAATGACACCCAGGTATTTGAATGAGGAGACTTGCTCCAGCCTGTTTCCACCAATAAACCATGCCCTTGGCTGTAAACGAGGAGCAAAAACTACCACCTTAGTTTTGGTAAAATTGATTTTAAGGACTAATCTGTCACACAGTAGCTCAAAATCATTTAAAAGGCGGGTTAAGCCCAATCGGGAGGTAGACAACAGGACAGTGTCATCAGCGTACATTAACAGTGAAATTTTCTTATTTAAGATCTTCGGGGCAGTGTACGGTCCCTGATCCCTTAACGCAATAATAAGCTGGTTAACATATACGTTAAATAACACAGGGGCCAACAGGCAACCTTGCCTTACACCCCTAGTGGTAGGGATCGCGTCGGAGAGGAGACCAGCATTGTTAATTCTCACCCTTAAAGAAGTGTTCCGAATAAAGGGATTGAATTAACAAAAGTAAACGTCTGTCTACAACCAGTTTAGTAAGCTCTCTCTATAGCTTCTCCCTATCAATGAGATCAAAGGCAGAGGAAAAGTCCACAAAGGCCACAAATAATTTACACCGCCATTTCCTATATTTCCCTACCAAATAGTCTAAAACAAATATGTGATCAGTAGTACACCGCTTAGGCATAAAACCAGCTTGTACCTCTGCAATGATCTCATTAACATTAATCCAATCCGTAAGGCGCTTTAATAACAGAGCTGCATATAATTTAGAAACAACACATAGAAGATTAATGGGGCTATAGTTCTGGGGGGCCTCCCGCGGCCCTTTCTTGTAAATAGGTACTATCAAACTCTGTTTCCATTCAGCTGGAATAGTATTGGAGGCGTTAATTAAGGTGAACAGGCGAGCCAGGGCACCAGTCCACCATTCCGGCGAGATCTTAAATACTTTGCCGATAATAACATCCGGACCCAGGGCCTTCCCAGCTTTCAAGAACTGGATTGCTTTGAGAACCTCAATACGGGGGACTGGCTCCCAATGCGGAGAGACATCCCTTCCTGATAAGCCAGAGGGCAATTCATTTTCCACACTATTAAAAAGGGTGGGAAAATGGATAACCCACTTATCTGCTGTAACCTTGGGTTCATGCTATACCGTATTACATATCCAGGTTTTGTTGACTAGTTTCCAAAAGGATTGTGAGTCATTTTTATTAACCACCTCCAACAGGAGGAGCCACTGTGTACGTCGATACTCCTTTTTCTTAAACCCCCCAAATGCCTTATAATTACGTTGTTGTTCTTTATAAAAGACAACCACTGCCTTATCGTCTTCCTCCCTTGCTTTATGAGCCACACCACGCAAAGATATTTTAGCCTGGCTGTAATCCTCATCCCACCACCCCAACAGAACCTTATTAAAATGCACAATTGGTCTTTGGAATGTAAGATAAAAGAGGCTGCATCTCCAAGGTTAATTTTCTCCAAATATCATTGGCCTGGGCTATTCCATATGCATGCGCTAGCTGATGAATAAAAATACTCAGCTTAGCAGAGCTAAAGGAACAAGCAATAACCTCATCCAACCTAGGTGACCATTTTATTCTACAACGACCCACTGACTCCATCGTTGACAAGTCAATTCGTAAAGAGAGACTCTTTGCCAGAAACCTACAATATAATAAAAGCTGAAGCAGAAAATGGTCACCGTTCTCTACCATAATACCTACCCCAAAATCCTTAACCATATAAAATAAACACTGCGATATAACTCCATTTTTTGAGGTATAGGTAAAATGACCTGGTGCATCACGTATACAGAAACCATTCAATATCTTTGATTTAAATGCGGAAACCAACTCATAAAACCAAAGACCAGCGGCATTAACCTTCTGGTCTTTAGAAGTCCTAGTCACATTTATATCAAAGTTCCAGTCCATAGAATCATCCTAGTTCGAAAGGGGCACTATTGCATTGAAGTCTTTCCCGATCCTAGCATTGAAATCCCCCATCAGGATCAAACCATCATCTGGGTGTGCTATCCAATTAGAAATAATCAATTCAGATAGCTTAGACCAGAAAAAGGGATCCTTCAAATTTGGAGGGTTATATCCATTAATTACCAGAATTGATTTAGGTAACAAGGGGTCACTTAACCTCAAAGTAAGGAGATTGACATTCAAGCTATCAATAAATTCGACCTGGACATTAAGTGAAAGGGCCACAAAAGTTGCCAATCCCCCACTAGGGCGACCCTTGGCCGAAGAACATACAGCTGGA
>QEPC01012154.1:826953-845843 GCA_003113815.1 Sphenodon punctatus
CCCCGCTTTTTCTTTTCCCCGCCGCTCCCTTTTTCTTCGTGCGGCCCATCGCCGCGTGTTCTGCCTTGGCCCTTGCAGCAGCAATCACCAATTGCTGCTGCTTCTTCTTGGCTCCCGAGGCGAATGCCGCTTGCATGTGGCCAACACGGCTCCGCCCCCACAAACATGGGCGTGCCTTCCTGGGCCTCGAGGCGCGGTGCCGTCTGCGTACGCGCGCCCCCTCCGTTGCCGCGGCAACCCGATCCTTTCGGGCGCCAATTTCGCCGCGGCTGCGTGACGCCGCCCATCTTGCTCTGTATCCCCTGATGGGGAGCGAGGCAATTTCCCCGTCGCCACCATTATGGCGGCGAAGGGGGCCTCTCTGAAGTTAAATGGCAACAGATTTAAAACAAACAAAAGGAAGCACTTTTTCACACAGCCGACAATACAGTTCTGGTTGCTAGAGGAGGCTGTGAAAGCCAGCAGCATAACTAACTTCAAATGGAAATTGGATAAATCCTTAGAGGATAGAGCCATAAACACCTACTAGTTGGGGTTTAAATGCCTGGCTACTAGTTGAGAGTGATCAGCAGGAGATGGGTCACACCTCCATGACCTGCACATGTACTTCTCTTGTGCTACCAGAGCTGGCCACTGTCAGACAGGATGCTGGGCTAGATGGATGGTTAGTCCAACCCAGTATGGACCTTCTAATGTTTTTATGAGAAGAAGGAACCCTCCCAGAGAGTTCATGAGGCCATGAGACTAGCAAAGTGCAAAAGGAGTGCTCAAAGAGGACGGGGGCAATTGCAGATAAGCTAAACGAAATCTGTTCATCAACCTTCACTATAGAAGACACTGGAGAGATACTACATCAGAGATTTTCTTCTTCGGTGGTAAACTGAAGAATTATCTCATTTAAATGCATCAGTAGAAAAGGTTTTAAGGCAAAATGATAAAGCCCAGGTAGTATCAAGACCTAGGAGTTCTGAAGGAACTCAGACACAAAACTACAGGCCTACTAACCGTGATATGCAACCTGTCACTAAAATCAGCCTTTGTATCAGAGGACCAGAAGGTAGATAATGTAAAGAAATGCACATTGAAGAAAACTAATGCTTGTTGTATATATACATGATGTCAGGTTCTGAATTAGCTATCACTCAGGATGAGATCTTAGAGCCAGTGTGGATAGTACACTGGAAGGGAAAAAAGAAAATACATGAGCTCAGTGAACTGTGATAATCAAAATACAAACAGAATATTAGGAAATTAATTGAAAATAATACAAAAAAATGTCATAATGCCACTATATGGATTGGTAGGGTCCCCATCCTAGGGTACTTTGTGCTGTTCCAGTCACCTCTACTCAAAAAGAATATAGAAGAACTGGAAGATGCGCAGAGGAACAACAAAAATGAACAAGTGTATGGAACGGCTTCCATATGAGGACGTGCCTACAGACATTTTGAAGTCAATGGCAAAATTCACATTGACTTTAATGGCAGAAGATGGTCTAGTTAAAGTACAGATCTTCAGCTTAGAAAGGAGATGCATTCAAAGGTATATAACAGAAGAATTTAATATGGTGCAGGGTGGGAAGAACGTAAATCAGGAAGGAGCTTATTTCTGATATTAAAAACTTGGAGACACATGATGAAATTAGCAGGCAGCAAGCTTTAAACAACCAAAATAAAGTACTTTTTCAAACACAGAAATGACTTGTAGAACTTAGTACCATGGGATGTTGAAGGCCAACAGTATATAACTGGGTCCTAAAAAGGATTAGACAAAGTAAAGAATCGGTCCATCCAATAGCTATTAGCCAAGATGGTCAGGGGATGCAACCTCTTGCTCAATTATTCCCAAACACCTGATATCACTCTATTATTGCCCTTGTCTTCAGGGTCGGAAATAGGGGCAGGCAACACAGGCACATGCTTAGGGCAGCAGATTATTTTTTTGTGGGGAGCAGATTTTGGGAGTTTGGGGGATTTTGTTCTCAGCCCATGACCATCTGGTCATGGCACCTCCTCCCCTCGCTGCCACTGCCACAACTGCACTGTCTCACCTGCACCACCCGTAGCCTGGAGGGGGGTACACCCCCCCCATCCATCCCCACCTGGAAAAGCCCTGTTGCACCCTCCAACCTCCCCACGAATGTGCTCTATGGTGGTGTCAAATGCGGAGGAAGAGACTCCCTGACTCAGAAGGCAGTCTACACATTCTGCACCCCGTGCCTTGCTCTCCTGTCCCTCAACTCCCTGCAGCCAGCCAAGCGTGGCCCTGGCCCCAGCTGCCTCTCACATGCGCCTCTCCAGTGCATGGCAAGGAAGGCCCCAATACTTAGGGACAGGCTGCTCTGTCAATGACCTCCTCGCCTTGTGGAATGACATCTTGACCATGGCCACTGACACAGTTGCACCCAGGCATCTGCTTCCACCACTTCATCAGCTCAGGTTTCCCTGGTATATGGAAGACCTGAGACGGTTGCACCAGAACTCTGGGAAGGGAGGCAGCAGCCTGAGTTGCCTAGGAGGTGCTAAAATTCTAAGTCCGGCCCTGCCTGTCTTGTACCCTTCCAAGCATACAGTGCTCATCATTGTCAGAGACAGGGTACTGGACTAGATGGATCATTGGTCTGACTCAGTATGTGTGGCAGAGTGGGTTCCTAAAGTAAAGTCAGTCCCCTGGCCACAAGCCATTAACAAAGGAGGCAGCCCTAAAATAACTAGGCAGCCTGTTGAATCCTTGTTAAAAAGGGCAATGGACCCTTTAAGAAAGATTCCCTGAGATGAACAGGAAGTGGAGGGGTGTGGCTACTGGCCATAAAAGCAGAGGCAGCAGTGAGGGAAATCAGTCTAGCTTGGGCTCCTGAGGAGGAAAGAACTGCTGTCTGCTGGAGAGAAAGAGCATGGAGGCCGTCAAGTTGGATGAGTCACAGAAGAAGGACTGCCCCAAGCCTGGAAGGAACTGGGACTGTGTCCTCGCAGATGGTGTGGGAGAACCAGGTGCGGTTGTTACAATACAAAGGCTCGAGCTGAAGACTTTGTTGAATGGGGAGAGACCCCAGACTTTATGTGCCCAGTTGGGGAGAACTTTATGTTGGTGTGTGGGACTATGTTTATATTGGGGTCCCACTTGTTGGGAGAAGCCCCTCCCGGTGGAACAGGCCAGCTGTAAAGGGAGATGCGGAGGCTGGAAGGGCCATAAACCCTAATCTGGGGTGATGGACCCCGAGATATTATTTGCAAGATTGTTTTGAAGTGTATCCCAAGAATAGGGGACAATTATATATATAAGAGAACATATATCATGGTCACCCACAGTGAATCCCCTGTGGTGGCTATTGGTGCCATAATGTCTATAGGGATTTCAGCCAGATGTTCACCCCAGTGAATACCTGGTGGGAATCACATTAACCATGCTTTCGGACCTCCGGAGGTCCGAAAGAGTGGTGGAATCGGGCCCCAAGTGTGGTCGGATTGGCCATGGTCCAGGACGGGCCGCAGGTAACGTCTGTTACCTTCAGCCTGGCTGGATCGTGGTCCCAGCCACGGTCCGGGATCAGGCGCAGCGGCCAAATTGGCCGCTGCACCCGCTCATCTCCCGGAGGGCAGGCAGTCAGGGGAGCATGGGGGTGGGGGGCGGGGCTGTGCAGCTGCATGTCACACCACACAGCCCCACCACCTCCCCAATCCCCAGGCAGAATCAGGCCGGCACATCTAAAGGACGGCCAGACTGATTCCTGACCGGGATCCAGAACGGATCCCGGAGCGTGATTCAGCGTGGCAGGCCTAGTGGCCTGTCGCGTCTGAAATTACCCACAGAAAGACTTTTGTATGGATGGGACCCCAGAGCTAATTCCCTAAAAAAGGGGGTTTCCCCTTTGGGGAATACAGCTGTTTCCACATAAGTGGTGTAGAATGCAGGCATGAACACCCATAGTTGAGGGTACCCCAAAACTGAAAAGTTTCTAAGATGGATCACAGACCATGGAAACAGAGGTACCCCAACTTTAGCTGTGTACCTTAAAAGTAGAAAGTGGCTGTAGTGGGCTAAGGAGTGCATAGGAGGGTGTACCCCAAAAAGTCAAGGGACACACCAAAATGTTGAAGTGCTCAGAAGTGATAAAGGAAATCAGGGAGGGTGTATCCCAAAGTTGGAGGAAGTACCCCAAAAGTTAGTGTACCCCAAAACTAAAGTTGTTTTACTGTATACACTTGCACTGACAAAGGGTGTGGATAAGAAACCGCAACATGGGGTATGAAAGAGTATACCCACACTGGAAAAATCCAGTGAGCCTATGGGGCTGGGTGGAGCCTAGGCTGTGGCAGCATAGTTGGAGAAAAGCCACAACAACAAGACCAACACCTAGAACTAAGGGAGAGGTACCGAGGACCCACAGGGAAAGGTACAATCCAGGGCTGTTATCATTTTGGTTAAATGGGACACTGATGGAGAATTTGCTCACAAGCGTTGCCAGGCCAAAGACTGAGAGACAAAAATTAGGTCAGCACTCCAGAAGACAGTGTTGGAGTTGTGGGAGTTTGGAACACTTAAAAAGGACTTGTCCCTCTAGATTTTGCTATTGGGAAGAGGACAGCCCAAGAAAGAGAACATTAAATGAATGGATAAGGCCTCAGTTAAGGAGGTGTTGGGCTTGTCAAACCTTGGGGCATGTCAAAAGTAAATGTCCAAGCCTAAAAACCCAGAAAAGAGGGGAAGGAAAAGATAGTCCTATGTATTATAATAAACAACACCAGCTGTCAGGGAGCCCTGAAAAGAATGGGACCAGAGAGCAAGTTTCAAACCCCATGGGAACAAGGGAAACCCAAACAGACAGAAAAATACAGCTTAATCTGCTCAGAGGCAAAAAAGTGGGAAAAACAAATCCGGAAATAACATCATGTTAAAGAGCGGGATAGCTCCCAGCAGAAAAGACTTAAGAACCACCAACTTATGAAAGACCAAGCATGCATGACCAAAGTCAGAGTGAACATACCGGCTCCCTATCCACACAAAAAAATCAAAGAACAGGGTTCAATGACTGTGTTAGAGGGTGAGGCGATATTAGAACAATGCAGCACTTTCTAAGGAGCTAAGAACTATAAGAACAACCCGTCCCAAAGTTGAGGCTGTAGAGATAGCTACTCTAATCGAGGACTTTCCCATTATGAAAGCAGATGCTGTTAAAAAGCAGGAAACAGGAACTCAAGTATGCATTTGTCCTGAAGTAGAACAGAGTTGGGTACAAGTGGGCTGCAGACCTGAGATACAGACTCGTGAAGTCCAGGTTGGAGAACTAATTGAATATAAGCATACTAGCTCTCAAACAACTTCTGTTAGAGAGCAAAAGTCTATAAGCTGTCAAGTAATTCAGCCCCAGAGAGAAATTCAGAATATGGAGACTTGGTCTGAGAAATATAGAAGGACAGGGTCATTAGGAACACAAACTGGTGAGATAGTGGAAGGAAGGAAAGTTGCAGATTATGGGGTTCAAACAGACCTTTTCCCCAGCTGAAGGGAATAGGCAGAAAAAGTGGAAAGAAAAGGCAGAAATAGCTGAAAAGGAATGTGATTTATTAAGGACTCAACCTGAAGATGCAATGAAGGAGATTGGAACCCTCAGGGAGATGCTTAATAGAATAGGGATCATGGAAAGTGCTTCAAGAGAAAGGTTCCACGGGTTTGTACAAGGAGACAGTACCTGGGAGGATTACGATACCTCAGGTTATACAGTACAAGGATATGTGAAGCAACCTAAATCCCTAAGAACAAAAATAAGCAAGCAAGAAAGGAAAAATTCTTGGGGAAATTTCTGGTAAAATGTAGTCTTTATGGGGGGGGGAGGGGGAGGGAAGTGATGGAGCCAACCACAAAATAATTTATTTATTTATAATAAAATGTATATGCCACCCCCTCATGCCTCAGGCATCACGGGGCAGCTCACAACACTTTAAAAAAAAAATTAAACATTAAAAACAAACAACAATAATTACAATTAAAAACAATATAAAACCCCATCCCTCCTACCCTACCCTAACCCAACCTACCCACCCCATCTCCCTCGGGAAAGGCCTGGCGGAACAGCCAGGTCTTACATTGTCTATGAAAAGAGGGGAGGTCGGCAACCAAGCAGATCTCCAATGGGAGGGAGTTCCACAGCCACAGCGCAGCCACGTAGAACGCCCTCCTCATAGCAGATACCCGGGAAACCGCGAGGAGGGAGCCCCCAGCCAGGGGTCGATCCAGGACCCGGAGGGTGAGGCAGTATTGCAGACGGGCTTTAAAGGTCAACACCAACACCTGAATTGGGCCCGGAAACCTATTGGCAGCCACTGCAGAGAGCGAAGCACTGGTGTAATACACTCATGTCGGCCCGTCCCAGTCAAGAGATGGGCCGCCGCATTCTGCACCAGCTGCAACTTCCAAACCAGAAGAGGGCTGAAGTTGCCATTAAGCAGCCTGGAGGGTGTGAGGTGGATGAGCCAGTCATCATGATAATTATGTCGGCCAGGGAGGCAATGGAGCCGGCCTGGGGAAACCGGGTTAACTAAGAACAGAAAAAGAAGGGCGTCTCTTGCCAACTACCAGGGAGCTATTATAAAGTCTGCCAACATGCAGTCTTATGGAAGGAAAGAGAAAATTTAAAAAGGGTCTGAGTTAATCACACCATACTCTCTTGAGCATAATAAAATACCATACCTTGAAAATGCCAGTTTTCTTGTTCAAAAGATAGAAATTTTCTTGAATAACTTTGTATCCTCTGCAAAAAAAAATTATGGTTGCACTGATCTCTATCCTGAGATTTGGAGTAAATATTCCTTGAGTCCCCAATCCTGCTTTCCCCTGATTTTTTTATTATTATTATTATTATTTTTTCCCCTCCCAAAGACTTTAGTCAGACACTTCTGTCCAAATGTTTTGCCATGCATTTTTTCCTTACCTTAAATTGATTTTTAAAGTACAGGCAGTGGATATAGTTACATTCTGCTATGTGCTGGTTTGAGCAGATAAGTTACATTGGGAGTAAGAAATGCTCATGATGGCCTGAGATCTCCAAAGCATTATGCAGAAGAGGCTTTTTGTCAGAGGGCTGCGTGATGCTTAATCAGAACCAGCTTCTAATAAATATTGGACAAAGACTCTTGGATATATCTGCTCAAGAGAATTTGGGCAAAGTGGCAGATACTAGAATTACCCCCTAAACTGAGGGCTCTTTTAGACAAGCGGCGCTCCGTTTCGCGTCGGTGGCGCGCATATTTTGAAACCTCGATTGTTAGGTATTTAATTCGCGCACTTAAAAATGTGCCACCGCCGTAATATGCGCATATTAAGCCACTTCCGTCTCGTCTAATTAGACCAGGCGGCGGTTTCAAAATATGCGTGCCGCCGACGCAAAACGGCGCGCCGCTCGTCTAAAAGCAGCCTTAAATACAATTTTTGCTGGAACCTTATTTGGATCAACTCTTGTCTTTTGAGCTGCATAGATCAATGACTCTCGCTCTATTTCAGCTTTTTGAGTCTGCGGTCACTAGAGGCCGGGCAGGTGGGGTTATTTATCCAGATAGACTTTGTTCTTGTGTTCCAGCGAATCAACCTCATCCAGAACGCAAGAGAGTACGATGTGATTAAGATGCTGCCATTTTGCCTAAGAGCAGCGTAAATAACCAGGAGTGATACAGGTACAATGAATTGTCAGCACAATGTGTTAAGCCTGATGTGATTACTCTGGACCCAATCCAAGATGTGCATACACACTTTGTCAGGGTGATGGACCGGTTAGCTTGGTTCATCCCTCCTCTAAGAGGGATGGATCCACTGGTTTCCAGAACTCTCTGGGGAATAAGAAGATAAGAACATAAGAAGTGCCATACTGGGTCAGACCAACGGTCCATTGAGCCCAGCATCCTTTCTCAGATAGTGGCCAATCATGGGGGGCTGGGAGAAGCACCCAACAGGTCACCATGCTATCCATTCCCTGTGGGTCATCCCCAGGCTCCCAACAGTAAAGGGTTTTGTTCCGCAATCCTATCTGGCTAATGGCTGTTAATGGAATTATCTTCCAGAAACCTGTCCAAACCTCTTTTAAACTCAGCTATACTGCTGGCCTTGACCACCTCCTCTGGCAGTAAATTTCACAACCTAATTGTACGCTGAGTGAAAAAATACTTTCTTTTGTTTGTTTTTACTCTGCCACCTGTGAGTTTCATGGAGTGTCCCCTAGTTTTAATACTAGTTGAGAGGGTAAATAATCATTCCCTGTTTACAAGTTCCACACCACTCATGATTTTATAGACCTCTATCATATCTCCTCTCAGCTGTCTCTTTTCCAAGCTGAAGAGCCCCAACCTATCAAGCCTCTTCTCTTACGGGTGCTGTTCCATACCCTGGATCATTTTTGTTGCCCTTCTCTGTACCTTTTCTAGTTCCGCTACGTCTTATTTGAGATGGGGTGGCCAGAACTGCACATAATATTCAAGGTGTGGTCGCACCATTGATTTGTATAGAGGCATTATGACATCCTCCGTTTTATTCTCTATTCCCTTGTGAATAATTGCTAACATTCTATTTGCTTTTTTGACCGCTGCGGCACACTGGGCTGAGGATTTCAGTGTATTATCCACAATCACTCCCAGATCCTTTTCCTGAGTGGTAACTCCTAGCTTAGTACCCAGCATTGTGTACTCATAATTTGGATTATTTTTCCCAATGTGCATCACTTTGCACTTGTCCACATTAAATCTCATCTGCCATTTAGATGCCCAGGCACCCAGTCTTGTAAGATCTTGCTGCAGCTCCTCACAGTCTGCTCGTGTTCTGACTACTCTGAATAACTTGGTGTCATCTGCAAATTTGATCACCTCACTCTTAACACCCTTTTCCAGATCATTAATGAATACATTGAAAAGAACTGGTCCCAGTACAGATCCTTGGGGCACACCACTTTTTACATCCCTCCATTGTGAAAACTGGCCATTTAGTCCCACTCTTTGCTTCCTATCCTTTAACCAGTTACCAATCCATAGCAAAACACTACCTCCTATCCCATGACTTTTTAATTTTCTCAAGAGTCGTTTATGTGGGACCTTATCAAAAGCTTTCTGGAAATCCAGGTACACTATATCTGCTGGGTCTCCCCTGTCCACATGCTTGTTTACGCCCTCAAAGAATTCCAAGAGATTAGTGAGGCATGACTTCCCTTTGCTAAATCCATGCTGACTCTTTGCCATTAAGCCATGTTTATCAATATGCCCAGTGATTCTGTTCTTAATGATAGTTTCCACCATTTTGCCCGGCACAGACGTCAAGCTTACCGGTCTGTAGTTTCCAGGATCACCTCTGGATCCCTTTTTAAATATTGGGGTTACATTTGCCACCCTCCAGTCCTCAGGTACAGTGCCAGATGCCAACGTTAGGTTACAAATTACTACTAGTAGGTTTGCAATTTCACATTTGAGTTCCTTCAGAACTCTGGGGTGAATACCATCTGGCCCTGGTGATTTGTTCGTATTAAGCTTGTCAATTTGCTCTAGAACCTCCTCCAGGGTCACGCTGATTTGTGACAGTTCATCCAATTCATCACCTACAAAGTAGGGTTCCGGCGTGGGTATCTCCCCAACATCCTCCGCAGTGAAGACCGAAGCAAAGAACTCGTTTAGCTTCTCTGCAATGTCCTTATCCTCCCTGAGTGCCCCTTTTACTCCCTGGTCATCTAATGGCCCAACCGACTCCCTAGCAGGCTTCTTGCCTCTGATATACTTGAAAAAGGTTTTATTATTTGTTTTTGCCTCTTTAGCAAGTCTCCTTTCAAATTCTTTCTTGGCCTGCCTTATTAGCACCTTACAGTTACGTTGCCAGTGTTTATGCTCCTTTGTATTTTCCTCATTGGGGCTAGCTTTCCATTTCTTAAAGGATGCCTTTTTGGCTCTAATAGCCTCCTTTGCGTCTCCATTTAGCCACAGTGGTAGACGTTTAGTCCTCCTGCTACCTTTTTTAACTTGTGGGATGCATGTAATCTGGGCTTCCAAGATGGTGCTTTTCAACAGCCTCCATGCCTCTTGCAAACATGTAGTCCTTTCAACTGTGCCTTTTAGTTTCTTTCTAACTAGCTTCCTCATTTTGGCATAGTCTCCCTTTTTAAAGTTAAAAGCCAGTGCTGTACTTTTAATTAACTTTCTCCCTCCAGCAACTATGTCAAATTTGATTATATTATGATCGCTATTGCCTAGTGGCTCGGCCACAGTTACTCCTTGCACTAGTTCCTGTGTGCCACTTAGGACTAGATCTAAAGTAGCTCCTCCCCTCGTTGGTTCCGGAACCAATTGCTCTAAAAAGCAGTCATTTATGGCATCCAGAAATTTTACCTCCACATCCCGCCCCGAGGAGGCATTCACCCAGTCAATATTGCGGTAGTTGAAGTCACCCATTATTATTACGTTCCCAGTTTTAGTAACCTGTTTAATCTCTGTTAGCATTACATAATCAGTCTCTCTATTCTGGTCAGGGGGGCGATAGTATAGCCCCACTGCTATACTCTTCTGCTTGATACCTGACCCACTGACCTTGGCATCTACTCAGTCGATGACCTTGTGGAATGCTATCCTGACCATGGCCATCGACATGGTTGCACCCAGGCATCTGCTTCCATCACTTCATCAGCTCAGGTCTCCCTGGTATATGGAAGACCTGAGACAGAAGAAGCAGGAGGGTAGGCAGTTAGAGCACAGGTGGTGCACTCATGCTAAACCTGACCATTTGTGGCATAGATCAGTTTTTAAAGGACTATGCCATGGCAGCAAAGAAAGCTTTCTTCTCTACCATCCTAGCATCTGCAAAGTCTCATCCAACTGAGCTATTCCAAGTGGTGATGGGCCTGGCTAAACCAACCTGTGTCCACCAGGAAATGGAGTCATCTAATGCCTGCTGTGACATTTTTATTAATTACTTTGCAGACAAAATCATTAATATTCATCGCAACTTGGGTGCTGTTATTTCAACTGCAGAGTCAGAGTTTGGGGTTATGGAAGCTCAGTTTTGTCCTATTTATCTGAATCGGTTTCAACTGGTATCGCGTACTGAACTACTGATGCGAGGAAGGTGCTTGTGGGGATGAGGGCAACAAGTTGTGAATTAGATCCTTGCTCATCCTGGCTGGTTAAAGCCAGCTGGGAGATATTGGGGCAGTTGTTGGCTGAGGTTGTCAATGCCTCACTACATGAGGGGAGGGTGTCAGACCCTTTTAAAACTGTGGTAGTTCAGGCCCTGCTAGTCCAGCCCCTGATTTAAAAACCATCTTTAGATGCTGACTCCTCAGCCAGCTATCAGCCTGTCTTTCACCTTTCCTTTTTAGGGAAGGTTATTGAATGGGTGGTTGCCTGACCGCTCCAGGCTTATCTTGATTCTCTCGGGTTCTTGAAACTGTGTCATCAGGGCAGATCCTCCCTTGGGGGTGTTGGGGTGGATGCCCCCCAATGCCCCTCAAGTTGCCTCTGGGCCTGCTGCTGCCGCCCAGACTCCTGACTCCCACTCCCCGCCACAAGTCCTGTATGCTATGTGGTGCGGGAGGTTCTTCTAACCACGAGCCCTCCCCTGTTGGTTCCTGGCTGCATGCCAGTGCCTATCAGCACTGGCACATGGCCAGGAGTCAACAAGGGAGGGCTGGTGGTTAGAAGAGCCTCCCCACGTAGCACACAGGACCTGTGCAGGGAGGCAGGAGACATCTTCTCCTCCTGGCTCCTCCATCCTGGAGATGGGGCCGGGCTGGCTAGGGTCTACACAGGGAGACGGGGGACATCCTCCTCCTCCCCCCTCCCTCTTGCTCCCCTGCGGGAGGGGGGAGGAGGAGGAGGCAGAGAGTAGGGAACTCAAGAAAAGTCACCCTCCAACCTGCAGTGAGCGTGCTCCGGGCAGTGTCTCAGAGAAGCAATACTCTCTGGGGGAATTGGCGAGGGGCTGCAGGAGGTGCCAGGGACTCCTTGGCTGGATTCCTATGGAGGAAATATAGGACCTAAGCAGGAAGGCTTTAAATAATTTTTTTAAATTATATTTTAGGGTTGGGTGTTTTAGTATTTTAAATATATTTTGGATGTTTTTTTAAAAAAAAATTGTTTGCACATTGACTATATTTTTGACTGAGCCCCTATGGGAAGGGTGGTGTATACATTTAAATAAAAATAAATCCATTCTTCACACACACGAGCACCGTGTGTGTATGGTATGTGCACTACACACACTCAAGGTATTTTCAAACATGACAGTGCAGCGCACCTCACCCTGGGCAGGATCTGGCCCGGATGCCAAACAGGTATGTCAGGGCCTGGGCCAGCGAGTGGGTGGGGAGAGGGCAGGCCCCACAACCTCACCCCTGCCTGCCACTTCAGAGCATGGCCCACCCTTCTCCCTGACAGGTGGGTGCAACGCACCCGAAACAGCCCCAGTCTGGGGTCAGGTAGAGCGGGTCATCATACATGACAGCCCTGGTCCAGAAATGGCTTCTCAGGCCACAGCAGCGCTTAGCCCAGACTGTGACTCGGGCCCATCGCTGAGTCACAGCCCAGACTAAGTGCTGCCGCAGCCCAGGGAGACCATCTCCAGACCAGGGTAGAGCATGCCGTCACGTGTGATGGCCCACTCTACCTGACCCTGGTCTGGGGTGGGGGCTGTTCTGGGCACACACGGTGACCTCACAGGTCACCACGCCTGCTTGTCGGGAAGGAGGATGGGCTGATCTCAGCAGCGCAGGGGTCATGTCGACCCACGTCTGCACGTTGCTCCGCCCTCTCCCCAGCAATGACACATCTGTTTAGTGACCGGGTCAGATCCTGCCCTCACCCTGCAATGTGCTGTCACGTTTGAAAATACCCTTTTCTGTACGTTGTAAGCGCAGGGCCCTTGGATCAGTCCTATTATTTATTATAAAGCACTAGAGGCAACCATTTTTTTTGATGAGTGCTCCACTGCAGATGTGTCAACAGACTTTGAACAAACTTATTGAGGGAGGTACCTATTTTTGATTCACAGCCCATGTACAGAAGATGTGGTTCTCCAGGAGAAATTAAAGGGCACTTTGTTTGTCCAAATCAACATTTCCAAAAACATAAGGAATTCACACACAAAGATGTGAATAATGTGAGTTAAGGTTCCTTGCTCTCCCTTTGTTCCTGGTTTCAAATAAAAAGACAACTGAAAATATAGGCGCTAATGCAAAAAGAACCATCTAACACTACTCTCAAACCTTCTACCTGAAAAACAAACAAAACCGAAAACGTAAGTCCGGTGACAAGATCTTTGCAATATTAAACAGCAAGCTAGACTGATCAAACTCACAATGTAAATGTAAACAGCTGCAACTGTACTGGCTTTGATAGTTGTGCCCATTTATATCAGAGAAGCCAAGTACCAACACTGTTCTGACATTTCATAATGAAAATATTCTTAATTTCCAAGAACCACAGAAAGAGAGGAATCCTAAATGCTACTGGTAGTTCTGGGTAGAATCAGAATTGTTTCTACAGTTCTGAGTATTGCTTAGTTCTATCATCACCAAGCTTGTCATGCAGTCATTAAAAACATAATGCAAAAGCAATGAATATGAACGTGCTGGTTCTGTCATGACTAAAACCTACGTAAGCCTGATGGGACTGTTAGGCAGGAGCTCAAACCAATGGCCCTGGTGTTCCAAAGCAGTGGCTAGCTCAGTCGTGCTACTGTCACTCCTTGAACTGAGCCCTAGAGCTCTATGAAAGGCCCTGATTCCAGCACCTAATCACACCACACAGTTTGATTGGCTGTTTGCCTGCATAAAGGATGCCTAGCAGAAGCAGAAAGCTGGGTGGGGTCAATGTACATGCCTTCATCTCCAGTTCATCTGTCTGTTCGGTACTTGCGCAAGCCTGCCCCATTCCTGACCTGTTGTATTCTGCCCTGATCTGAGCTTGATCTGCCAGACCCTGCTCCTGGCCTTGCTCAGGCTGAGAACTGATTGGCCTGACAGGCCCAAGTGCAGTTGTCCACCTACATTCCAGACTGTTGGTCCCTGCACTACCAATGTATTGGGCGTGACTTGGGAAGTGCCAATTTGGGTGCAGAGTCTGAGTTTGAGGATGGGGTGGCTTGGTCTTGTCTGGTTTGCTTGGATCAGCTTCAATTAGTCTCACCCACCACTGCAGAGGCTGTGCTTGGAGTTGTGCGAGTGACCAGATCCATGTGAACTAGATCCATGCCCATCCTAGCCAGGAGACATTTGGGGACGTTGCTGGTTCTTGTTGTCAAAGCATCCCTTCGGAAGGGCAGGGTGCCTAACAGCCTCAAAACTGCCATTGTCTGACCCTTGCTCAAGAAACCATATCTTGACATTAACTCCCCTGCCAGCTATCACCCTGTCTCTAATCTTGCCTTTTTAGGAAAGGCTACTGAATGGGTGGTTGCCTTGCAGTTGTAGGCACAGCTTGATGCTATTGGATTCCAGGACTCATGTCAGTCAGGATTTCATCCTGGACATGGTACTGAGACTGCACTTGTGAGTTGGTTGACAATCTCCACTTGGAAATCGACAGGGGTAATTGTACCCAGTTGATTTTGCTAGATCGTTTGGCAGCCTTTGATATAGTTGATCATGGGGTGTTCTTGACATGACTGCAAGACCTGACGGATTCATGGGACTGCTCTTGAATGGTTCTACTCATTTCTGGCTGGAAGGATGCAGAGAGTGGTGATGGGCGGTCGTTGATGTCCCCTTGGGAGCTCCCTTGTGGAGTCCCACAGGGTTCCACCTTGTCTCCGCTCCTGTTTAATATGTATTTGAGGCCCCTGGGTGAGATGGTTCAAAATTTGGAGTGAAGTGCTTTCGGTACGCTGATGACACCCAACTCTCCCTCTCTTTTTCACCTGGCCCAGGTCTTGCAGTCTCAGTGCTTACCCAGTGCCTGGCTGCTGTTGGAGATTAGATAAGGGCAAGCCAATTAAAGCTGAATCCAGACAAGACCAATTTGATGATGGTTGGCTGGTCTTGTGATCTGGGGGATATAGGAACCCCTGTTATTGACGGGGTTTGACCTCCTTTGGTCATTCAAGTTTTCAGCCTTGTGGTGCTCTTGAATCCATTGATGTACCTGGATGGCCAGGTTGCAGCAGTGGCCAGGATTACGTTTCACCAACTGCATCTGGTGAGAAGGCTGTAACTTCCCCCCCCCCTTTTTTTTTGGTTTAAATCAGATTCAGATTTGACCGCCATCCTCCATGCCTTCATAACCTCAAGGCAAGACTACTGAAATGCACTCTATGTAGGGCTGCCTTTGATGACTGTTTGGAAGTTGCAGCTGGTGCAGAACACTACAACCTGCCTTCTGTCACGGGTGGATCATCATGCTCTAGAGTCTACACTGGCTGCCAATAGCTTTCCAGGCATAATTGTGGTGCTGATTTTAACCTATAAAGACCTAAATGTCTTGGGCCCCAAGTATCTGAAAGATCGCCTCTTCCCTTATGATCAGTTGCAGCCTCTGAGGTCAGCCAGGAACACCCTCTTGTGGGTACCATCTGCATGTGAAGTTTTCACAACAAGGGCATGCACAGCAGTGTTCTCGGTGGCTGCCCCAAAATTTTGGAACTCCCTCCCCCTTGGAAATTCACCTAAGACCAAACCAGCTTGTCTTCCAGAAGAGATGCAAGACCTTTTTGTTTGACCAGGCATTTGGCAGGCAGGGATATGGTTGGGTGGAGCAGTTAAGGTGGAGGGGAGGCTAGGGGATTTTTAAGGTTGTTTTATATGTTGTAAGCTGCCCTGAGCCTAACTGGGGAAGGGTGGGGTAAAAATCTAAATTAAATAAATAAGAGTAAGCTCCTGTTCCTGCCCTGAAACACAGAACTGTTCT
Source organism: Sphenodon punctatus (assembly GCA_003113815.1). NCBI lineage: Eukaryota > Metazoa > Chordata > Lepidosauria > Sphenodontia > Sphenodontidae > Sphenodon > Sphenodon punctatus. The sequence continues at coordinate 842,811 of QEPC01012154.1, forward strand.
AGCACTGGAGGCAGAGTCTGCAAGTGTGTGGCTTTCAACAGAGGTTCTTCAGGTTGATTTCAGGCCCATGCCCCTAACTATCACATGCCCTCATTTCCTCACCAGTTCTCAACTTAGGCTGTTCCAGTTTAGCTAGCTTAGTGCATGCACCATGACTCTAGAAGCTACTCTAAGAAGGAGCTTCCCTTTTATAAAATGATCATTTTTTATTTCCGAGCCATCAGGGAAGCAGATTTTGGCAGAGCCACTCTGCCAGTTAGACTGGCACATCACATATTATGTATCAAAACAACTGAATCAGGAGAAATATGCCTGTCCTAATTTAGCATTCTGTGTTTAAGTCTGTAATGCTTTGCCAAACTATATGGCATGGCTGATGGAAGGGGAGACCAGGAGAAAGGTTGTGAAAAACAGGAAAAAGATCAGCCTAGGGAAACAGAAACAAGTTACTCTGTGTATTTTGTCTAATTTTGTTTCCATCCACTTATCAGCCATGGCAGAAGTCAAAGACAGAAAAACAAATAGTAAAGGGCTGCCTATTGTCTTAAGGGCCCAATTCAAGATGTTGGTTTTGACTTATAAAGCCCTAAATGGCCTGGGCCTTGCCTACCTGCAAGACCACCTCAGGCCTTGGTGCAGCCCCTGCGGTCAACCAGAAGCATCAACTCGAGGTCCTCCCAGTGGTGACGATGGGGAGGGTGTTCTCCATGGCCACACCTAGACTGTGGAATTCCCTCACAATAGAGGCCTGCCTAGCCCCAGACCTCCCCTGTTTCTGAAGACTGTGTAAAACCTGGCTGTTCCACCAGGCCTTTGGTGAGGGAGACGGGTATGGGTGGGAGGGCTCTTATTTCCTTGCTTTTTAACTGAGTTTTTATGTAATTTTATATATTTATATTGTATATTTTTTAGTGTAAGCCACCCCAAGCTGCCGTATGAGCAAGAGGGTGCAGGATATAAGATTTCCAAATAAATAAAATTGACCCAGAAGACTATGAGTAGCAGAGTCTTGATAACTGCATGTAAACTAGATAGGGACTTTATCTGTGGTGGAGACAGTATATGTATGGACAGTGATTTATAAGGGGACTGAATAAAGAATGATATGCTGGAAGAGGTGATTCCCAAGGAGACGTGGACTATATGGGCCTGATCTTGTGGGGACACCACCCCCCTGATACATTGGTGGAGAATGCGAGCACCTCTAACGATTACCAGCAAGCAGTCAGAGTGTAGAGGGGTCGAGCCTACGCAGGGGCGGTGTCTTGACATTAGAGGATTGCATCCAGAGACAGCAAGCAGCAGCAACGTGAGAGAGACAGAGCAGTACCTGTGAACGCTCCCTGGAGGAAGGTGATCCCTGGTGCCAGAAGCAGACAGGAAAAAAGGAGCCCAGCAAGAAAAAATGGTGGCTGTATTTAGGAGTGCACTGCAGTTGTGGGCCTACGTGAAACCAGAGCTGCAGTGTCACAACAAGGGAATACCAAAATAGCATACCCCAGCGACTGAGAGACTGAGAATTGCACTGCAGAGACAGACGGTATGGGAGTACAGGTACTGAGGACCCCATGTAGGAGTTGCTCAGAGACAGTGTTGGGAGTGTGGACACTGGGAACATTTGCAGAGATGGTGCCCCTCCCATAAGTGAAGAGGGACATGAACTCAGGAAGGCCCGAGCCAGGGGGATTTAGGGATTTAGCAGGGTGGGAGAACCCTGATATATTCTTATTATGGCAGGAAACAAGGCCACGAGGTTCTGAGCATGCGCGAACACGAGTAGCTGTGGGGAAGCTGAGCTCCATCTCTCTATCCCGAAATCAACACATCTATTACACAACGGAGATGCAGTGTACTGAAAGGGAATATTAAATGACAGGAGATGCCAGCAAAAAGATAACACAAAAACAAGGTGCCACTGAGAGCTTTTGTTGCCCAAAAATGCAAGGAGGCCTGAAGGCTGTAGCGCCCGCAGCGCCACCTAAAATGGCAATGCCACTATCGAAACAGACAGGGAAGAGGAAAGGACCCTGGGCAGTGAGATTATGGCTTTAATGTCGGCTCTTATGGAGTACTTGGCAGCAGTGGCACAGGCACACGAAAAATTGGTGGAGGAGGTAAACAAGCTGCAAACAGTGACAGACCTGAACATGAAGAAACTTGAGGGGCTCTCCAAAAGGCTGGATAATGCAGAGACTAGGATATTGAGCATGCAAGACCACCCACTTGACAACAAGGATCAGATCAAAAAAATGAAGGAGACTGTTGAGTTTTTATTAGACAAGACAGAGGACCTCGAACGGGTCAAGGAGCTCAAATCTTAGATTTACTGGCATTACAGAAGGTTTAGAGAAAAAGGGTTCAAGAGAGTTAATCAGGGAGGTACTGAGATCTTTGTTCCCGGAGGCCCTGAACTTTCAAAACGTGAGAATTGAGAGGGCACACAGGACGGCAAGGCAGAGGCCAAAGGACAATGAGAATCCCCATACAATAATTGCCAAAATGCATGATTTTCAAGACAAGGCCCGAATCTTAAGACTGGCCCGCAGCAAAGCAAAATTGGAATATCAAAACAACTTGATAAGAATCTTCCCGGACTATGCGTCAGCCATGGTAATGAAAAGACAAAGCTGGGGGAAATTCTTCACAGTCTTGAATGAGAGAAACCTGCAGCTCCAACTTCAATTCCCAGCACGGATGTCCATACTATGGAGGGGCAGGCGCAAGTTCTTTGTAGACCCAGCTGACCTGGAAATCTTCCTCAAAAGCAACAGCCCAACTCATTCAGCAGTCAACTGAACACTCACCATGCACAATATTATCAAAAGAACAATATCGCTTTTATGTTTGTTGTACTAGGTCTCTTCTCATAGAACCATTTACTGTTCCTTAAAACTTACATACCTCTTTGGTGGAGGGAGGGATGACAGGGGAGGGGTGGCTCCGTTTGAATAAGAGACCAGCTCGCTCTTAAAGGTGTAATATGATTACCTCAGAACTATTGGGTCCCCGTAAGGGGTTCCAAGCACAATGCCT
>QEPC01012154.1:845943-862127 GCA_003113815.1 Sphenodon punctatus
TTGATTGTTCTCCTTCACCTGGACCTTGGAGAGTCATCACACTGTAACTTAAGTTTTCCACAAAGGTCACACTGTTACTAATGGTTATTCTGTCTGTGCGTGGATCCAGGATCCTGTAGCCTTTGAAATTCTCACTGCATCCTACAAGGATGCCTTCCACTGCTCTGTTTTGCAGCTCGGTACGTTTCTCCTCTGGGATATATAAGTACGTCTTACTTCCAAATACTCTGATCTGGCCCACACTAGGTTTTTTGACCATGCTACAGTTCATATGGAGTTTTCCTCACTGTTCTAGAATACAGCCGATTTTGTAGGTAGCAGCAACTGCTGCTTCACCCCAGTATCTTTCTGGCAGTCCAGAGTCTGTTAACATGCATCTAACCATTTCAGTTAGCATTCTGTTTTTCCTTTCAGCTGTTTCGTTCTGCTCAGGTCTATATGGCACTGTCTTTTGGTGCTCAATTCCATGGAGTCTCAGGAAGTCCTCTACTTCCTTTCCTGTAAATTTGCCCCCATTGTCAGTCCGCAGTGTCTTCGGTCTGCGCTGGAACCTGTTGCTCATCATGGTCACGTATTCCTGAAGTTTATCGAATACTTCTTCTTTACTCTTCATGATGTATNGAGTTACAATAAAGCTAAACGTGGGGTACAGTCAATATCGAGTATAACACAATCTTTTCATAACAAGATTAGATAATAAAGGTTGTATATGGAATGGAAACCAGATGACCTTGGAGAGGTCAACAGAGCCCTCGGGGTGGGGGGTGGGATCCTTGGAATGGGTGGGGCGGTATCCCAAGTCCAAAAGGGGGTTACATGGAAAAACATTGTGGGGTGAAGCACTCTCAAAGGTATAAATGGGTCGACCACAAAGAGGGACATCACCATGGGCAGGATCAATGCGTGATAGTGCTCGGCCCAGTCATATGTGAAAATACCCTATGTTACACCAGGGATAAATGAAAATGCTTCACCCACCCCTTTGGAAACACGAAGTGGAAAAGGCTGGGTGGAGGGAGAGGGCTTGAAAGCTAGGGACCTCACAGGAAATTTTAATGGAACTGTAAATTCAGCTGTTTTGTTATTTTTGATTTTAGCAAATCTTGAGTTTTAGGTAGCTAAAAGAAAAGAGGTTGGCGGATTTTTCTTCATTTCAAGGTTAATCACAATCACCATTATTTCAGCAAATAAACTTGTTTGGGTTCTAAGTGAGTACTTACCAAGCATGATGTACACAAATTCCTGAGAGGCAGCCATTGTTCTGTGCTCACTTTACTTCCCTTTGCGTTTCTTGTTGGTTTTGTTTCCTTGCATACAATCTCTTCTCATGAGGGGTTCAAAACCGCCCATATAGTCAGTGCACAGTGGCTAGGAGCGAAATGTATTCAAAAGAATGAGTCTGGTTTCCCACGTCTTTCGTAAACAGAACGCAAGGGGAATGATTTTTTATTTTCCTTAGCTCAAGGGTGGCCAGACTTACATATTGTAGAGTTAGCTTTCTGTTGAATAACACACAGCTGAAGTTTCTTCAAAACAGAACTTTACTCAGAAGACATGCTTCCATACTGTACAGACTGCATGGGACAAGATGGAGGACGGAGAAAAGAGAAGAGAGGAAACAAGGAGGAAAAAAACCTGTTTCATCCCCTGACCCTCCCTGTACTGGACAAGCTCCATATTGAGCTTGCAGGGCTTACAATGGGCTTTTACTTGTGACTGTTGCACAATCCAACACCCCTTCTCAACAGTCACTAGTGAAACCCACGAGGTTCATTCTTCTTAACAGCTTGCGATGGCGTTCCCCTGCTAGTGGCTTCGTGAACACACCCACTGTCATATCCTCTGTAGGACAGTATTGCAGATCTATGAGTCTTTGTTCCTGTGAGTCTTTCAGGAAATGGTATTTACGTCAATGTGCTTGGTTCTGGGGTTGAATTGATTTGTTCTGTTTGCGCCAGCGCTATACATTCTTGGTTGTCTTCCAGGATCGGCGTGGGTCTGTCCAATTTTTGCCCCAGATCGTTCAGATGCTGTCGCAACCAGATAGCTTCTTGGTTGACATTTACCGCTGCCACGTACGCTGCCTCCGTCGAGGAAAGTGTCACAGAGGCTTGTTTCCTACTGCACCCGCTGATGGGTCCTCCACCAAGCAAAAATGGTAACCATTGGTAGATTTTCGGTCCGAATGGACTCCAGCCCAATCTGCATCCACGTACCCTATCAGGTCTGACACGGAAGTTGCTGGGAGCCATAGCTTGAGGTCCACAGTCCCTTTCAGGTACTATAAGACCATCTTCACTGTGTTCCAATCCCTTTGGGTTGGGGCTGAGACTTCTCTACACAGTATACCTATTGCCACCGCAATGTCAGGCCTAGTGATTGTGGCAATGTACAAGAGCTTTCCTATCGCCTTTCTGTATTGCTTATTGTCTGGCAGCAATAAGCTCGGTTCTTTGATCTCCTTTGGGTAGCTGGTTTCCATAGGGGTATTTGCTGCCTTCGCACCCCCCATGCCGAAACTTTCTATCATCTCTTCTATTGCCTGTCTTTGGTTGAGAAGATAGCTTCCGTCATCTTCTCTTTCAATTTGTATTCCAAGGTAGTGCGTTATGTTACCCAGGTCCTTAGTTTCAAAGTCCTGATTTAGAGCTCTCATTGTTTCGCACTCGTCCCCTTCTTGCTCAAAGCATACGATAAGGTCATCGACATAAATTAATACAAAGATCCACCTGCCCCTTAGTCTCTTTGTGTATAAGCAGGGATCTGCTTTGCTCCTGGTAAAATTTTCCCTCATGAGCACCTTGTTTATTTTAGTGTTCCACGCTCTGGCGGCCTGCTTAAGCCCATATATGCTTTTGTGCAGTTTGCATACAAGATCCGGCCTTTCAACGTCTGCAAACCCCGGTGGTTGGTCCATGTAAATATCTTCCTTCAACTCACCATTTAGGAACGCTGTTTTCACGTCCATATGCTTGACTTGCATTCCTCTTCCGGCAGCTATACTTAACAATGTTCTGATTGTAGTGTGCTTAACTACAGGTGCAAATGTTTCATCGTAGTCTTCTCCGTACTTCTGGGAGTATCCTTTCGCGACAAGTCGGGCCTTGTACCGTTCAATATTTCCCTGCGCATTGTACTTTATTTTAAATGTCCATTTACAACCTATAGTCTTTCTCCCTGCGGGCAGTGGAGTAAGTGTCCACGTCGCGTTGTCCTGCATGGACTTTACTTCTTCTTCAGCCGCTCTTACCCATTTTTCTGCTTCCCCTTCTGACATCTGCGAGATGTCCTCCCAGGATGCTGGCTCTGACAATTTACTGGTGCTGACTTTGTAGGACAGACGAGTGGGGGGAATGCCTTTGTTAGACCTCGTCGACTGCCTTGGCTCAGCATCAGCAGCCGGCTGTGTCTGTTCCTGCACTTCTGTTACCTTTGTGCCGATTTCGACTATTTGTTCAGAGGATTGCTCCCTTTCAGTGGTTTCGTCCGTGGTTGATTGTTCTCCTTCGCCTGGACCTTGGAGAGTCATCACACTGTCGCTTGAGTTTTCCACAAAGGTCACACTGTTACTAATGGTTATTCTGTCTGTGCGTGGATCCAGGATCCTGTAGCCTTTGGAATGCTCACTGTATCCTACGAGGATGCCTTCCACTGCTCTGTTTTGCAGCTTGGTACGTTTCTCCTCTGGGATATATACGTAAGTCTTACTTCCAAATACTCTGATGTGGCCCACACTAGGTTTTTGACCATGCCACAGTTCATATGGAGTTTTCCTCACTGTTCTAGAATACAGCCGATTTTGTAGGTAGGTAGCAGCAACTGCTGCTTCGCCCCAGTATCTTTCTGGTAGTCCAGAGTCTGTTAACATGCATCTAACCATTTCGGTTAGCGTTCTGTTTTTCCTTTCAGCTGTTCCGTTCTGCTCGGGTGTATATGGCACTGTCTTTTGGTGCTCAATTCCATGGAGTCTCAGGAAGTCCTCTACTTCCTTTCCTGTGAACTCACCTCCATTGTCAGTCCGCAGTGTCTTTGGTCTGCGCTGGAACTTGTTGCTCGTCATGGTCACATAGTCCTGAAGTTTGTCGAATACTTCATCTTTACTCTTCATGACGTACGTGATCGTGTACCTTGAATAGTCGTCAATGAAAGTTACCATATACCGGTTGCCTCCTGGCGTGGGAACCTTCATTGGGCCGCAGACGTCGCTGTGTACAAGATCAAGCGGTTTCGTGGCTCTATTCTGACTCTTCTTAGGAAGCGTAGCCCTCGTGGCTTTGGCTTTGATGCAACAGTCGCATTTCATGATCACGGGACACGTTGATACCTTAAGGTCTTTGGTCAACTGCTGTCTGTGCATTTCCTTGATGCTGTCTGGGTGTCTATGTCCCATGCGTCTATGCCACAGGTGGATGCAGTCATCGTGTGGCTTGTGCGCAGTGAGCTTCGCCTGTTCTTTCGCTGTGCTCAGACGGTACAGGTGCTCATCTGCAGTGGCTCTGGCCAGTACTTTTGTCCCACTTTGAATTGTGCATTCGTCTCCCTGGAAACGGATGGTGAGCCCCCTCGCTGCCAGGCGCCTCACGGACAGGAGTCCCCCTTCTAAGTTGGGCACATAGAGCACATCTTTCATGGGTATGGTCAGTGTGCCTCCCTGTGACTGGTTGCAGTACAGGAATCCTTGTCCAATTCCTTCCGCGTTGATGCTTCTCCCATCTGCAAGGTAGATCCTTTCTTTACTGCTCAGATCCAGTCCTGTGAAGAATCCTTTATCGCTAGTCATGTGGCTCGTTGCCCCGGAGTCTACACACCAATTTTGGGATGAGCTGTCTTGCGTTGCTCTGAAGCACCCACTCCATTGTTGAGCGACTGTGTTGCTGTTTGTGACTTTAGCCCTCTGCTTAGGTGTTCGTGGAGACAGTTTCTGCTGTTCTGCTTTCCATATATAGCAGTCTTTCTTTAAATGTCCCTCCTTTTTGCATCTGAAGCATACTCTGGTTTCCCTCTTAGGAGCTTTGTCTGAGGTTTTCAGTGCAGTCTCATTACCCTGCTTTAGATCATTCTGCAGGTTCTCCTTTCTGCGCTGGAATTCATCCGCAAGTCTACCTTTAACAAATTCCAGCTTCAGTTCAGCCTCTGGCCTTGTCTCCAGGGCATTGATGAGGGCACTGTAAGATTCAGGCAGGCTGCAGAGGAGTAGGGCTACCACATGGCTGTCCTTTATATCTTCTCCAATGCCGCGCAGCTGTGCCACTACTTCCAACATGGCATTTATATGCTCCTGCATTTCACTTTCTTTGCCAAGCCTCATTTTGTATAGTTTCCTCAGTAGAAACAGTTTGCTATTCAGGCTAGTTCTCTCATGCAAGTTTTGCAATGCAATCCACATGCCTCTTGCTGTGGTCTCACTTCTTATATGGATTAGCTGGTCATCTTCTACCAATAAACTTATTGTAGCCTTTGCTAACCTGTCCTTTTTATCCCATTCCTCGTGATTTGCTGCTGGTCTGTTCGTGGTAATCACCTCCCATAGATCATCTTTAGACAGCAGCATTTCCACTTTAAACTTCCACAATTGGTAGTTTACATTGTTCAGCTTTCCTACTGACAGTCTGAGCTCTGAGCTACTTGCCATACTTGCTTCCCTCCCTTTTCCCTTCTGGGATTTAGGCCTTCTTACTCACAATCAGTAGGCCTCTCTGTCTGGGAGTTTTCTTTCACAGTCTTCACTTCTTCTGGGCTGCTTCTAGCCTTCAAAATTGCCTTGAAGATGTCCTGGGCCCATAACCTATTGTAGAGTTAGCTTTCTGTTGAATAACACACAGCTGAAGTTTCTTCAAAACAGAACTTTACTAAGAACTCAGAAGACATGCTTCCATACTGTATAGACTGCATGGGACAAGATGGAGGACAGAGAGAGGAGACAAAGGGTGGAGGGGGGGGACTGTTTCATCCCCTGACCCTCCCCCTACTGGATAAGTCCCATATTAAACTTGCAGGTCTTGCAATGGGCTTTTACTTGTGACTGTTGCACAATCCAACATTACAGACTACTCAATCCACTTGTTCCAAGCATCAACCTCCACTCCAGCAATTTACCAGGAGCTTCCCATTGTCTCACAGCTCTAGGGCACATCAGCAACTGGTCTCAGAAGTGGAGAGGAGCACTTCCCTTTTTAGAAAGAGCCTTTCCTGCCACACTGGAGGAACTGTCCTAGCCTGACTCCTCCCCAGAGACACTCCCTGGAGATTTCCTCCCTAAAGGCCATTTCTCAGGCCCTTTTTAAACAAGATCCACCCACGCATGCCCATGCGTGGGTGTGTCTCATTTGTACAGCAGTTAGGTGTGCGTGCATGCATGCTCCTGCATAACATGCGTCTCCACCCATCGCTCCCGCATGGAGTAACCAGAAAAAATGCTGGTTGCTCCATGCGGAGGTGTGGGGGGGATAGGTGTGCACCCATGTGCATCCACCACCTCCCCTGCAGCAGGGTGCCTACAGATTGCCCCACTCCCAGCTACAGCCCATTTAAGAAGGGCCAATGGGTGAAAACAGACATGATGCTAACCACCCTTGGTGGTCATTTATGCATGTTGCAGGGCTTTATTGGTGCCCTATGCAATCCTGCAACATGCATAAATAACCACCAAGGGTGGTTAGCGTCATGTCTGTTTTCACCCTATGATGTTGATCCCTGGATCCCCACACCATGATGTACTGGAGAGTAGATTGTGATCCACCAATGGATTACAATCTACCTCTTGACCACCCCTGCCTAAGCTACTTGTGTCTGATCTTAAGTAAGTTTGGTTTAGGGGTTTTTTTGGGGGGGGGAGGGTTTAAAGTAATTTTAACAGTGACAAGATGCCTGTTGAGATCTTACCCGTAGTAAAATGTTGGTGACAAATCTTATTGCTTAACTAATTAATGTGATGGTGCAGATAGGGATAAGCAGACCCACATGTTATAACAGAAGGAAGGGAAAATTTTATTACTAAACCCAAAGAGGAAAAAAAGGCAGCAATATTTCCCAACACAATTGATCAGCAAATGTTAGCTCCAGCAGTCTTCCAGCACAAACTAGCTTGAAAAAGAAAAACACTTAAATTGAAAACCCCAGAGTGGTCTAGCTGGGGTCAGCTAACAGAACCACCATGGATGCAGCCAGACAAGCTGCAGAAGCCTGATCTGCGGCCTCACGGCAGGCAATCACTGCGGAGCCAGCACGGGACAGACAGTTGTGGGGCACTGAGAACACCATCACTGGGAAGCCTGGCCTGCTGTAGCTGCCATCGTGCCTGGGGCGGGCTATAGCACCAGCCATATGAGCAGGCGCACAACCCTGCCCCACCTCCCTATCTCAGCCCTACTGAAATCCCACCCCCAGCCATGACTGCGTGCAACGGGCTAGAGCGCCTGCTGCTCAAGGCCCCACAGTGGTGCCCCCTGTATGGCAGGGCAAGCGTGGCTGGCACATAGTTTGCCCCAAGTTGGGAATCCTTACCCCATGTTGGAGAAGACTGCTCCACAATGCGTCCGTCCTTGGGATTTTTCTGAGGATGTGTCACATAGCAGCCGGATGCTCCCCCTCAACATCTGGTGGGGGCTGGCCAGTGCCACACGAGGCACATATCACATGACCCGGCTGCCCAGAGTGGGGTAAGGCTACCCCAGGCATGGTAGCCTCCCTACTCTGTCTTGTGTGGCTTCATCCCATGGCTGCCTGAAGGCTTATTATGCTTCACATCTGACTGGCTCTCTCTGTGATCTCAAGCTTCATTGTATCATTTTGCTGTGCCCTACACAAAGGGGCAACAAGGGTTTTCTATTGCAAAGGGCAATTGCCAAGTGTTGTTGCCAGCATTGCTTAGGCACACCCAAGAGTCTGGCCCAAGGGGTCTAGTTTTCAGAATAAACAAAGAAACTTCAGCCTTGGGGCTCATGTTACAGTACAAAGAATCAAAGAGTCCCCCCCCACTGGCAAGGGCGTGCCAGGCTGCTGGGGAAATCACGGCCCAAGGTCAGGACACACCCCCACACCACCCAGAGAAACTCCGGTCCACCGGGGGGAGAGGATAGTGACCCCCCCCCCGGCAAGGTACAGGCATGAGGGTGAGGGGAGTAGGACAAGCTCTAGGCCTCCCCCTCAGGCAGCAGCAAGGGGCCAGGAGCAAAGGGGGAATAATAGGGCCCTGATAGGGCCAGCAGCTCATGGGGAGCCTGCAGCCAGGGAAACCCATGAGCGCACGGGGAATACCAGCAGCCGGGGCCCAATAATGGAGGCATTGTATGAGGATCGGGCCCAGGGTGGAGAGCAGACCCAGACCCCAGGCCCAGCGAGCAAGGGTGCCAAGAGGCTTTGGAGTGGGTTGGACATGGAAGTACCACGGAGGAGGCCCGATACCAGCAACAGGCCCAAATACCGGGGCCCAGTTCACAGGCTGGATGGGTGGATGAACGGGGTCCCAGGGCTGGCACAATACCAATGCCAGGAAACCCTATCCAAACACCCGCTAGGCCCATATCCGGGTGGGGAACACAGCACCCAGCAAGCGGGGAGCGGGGCCTCATCTTCTTGCAGGGATGACAGGCTGCCAGCAGCCAGGAGATGGCTCGAAGGGACGACCCAACAGGGAGAGTCTGGAGACAGGGAGATGTGGCAGCAGAAACAGGCACTGGAATGAGAATTGAGAGGCGAAAATCAAGGGGACCTACCGGAGCACGGAATGGGTGGCTCAGGACAGCAGGGACCCGTGAGTGGACACGGGCATGGTGAGTGTGAGACAGAGGGATAAATAGCAATGGAACAAGGGGAGTGGGAGGACTATGGCCAACAAAGTACTGGGAGCGAGACCATGGCCGGGAACCCCCAGACGCAGTTGGTCCAGGAACCCATTCTAGCCCAGCCCACTATGGCCACCACCAGAGCCCCACAGCAAAAAGGACCGCAGCTAATGAAGGTGAACGGGGTGTGGGTCATTCCATTAGGTCTCGCACCGGGATCTCAAGGTGGGATGGACCCGCTGGGAAATGCCAAAGGCACGGGCCCCTCCTTGATTGGCACGGCCGGGGCAATTGCAGGTGCATTTGTGCCCACAGGAGTCAAGGGGCAGCTGGAAAGGAGCAAGTACTGGGGCCCCTCCAAGAGGGGGCAATAGTAGAACCCAATAGACTCCACCAGAACAGGGGCCTAGTGGGGTTGTGGCAATTCAAGGGACCAGCCAAGCAGCGACACCCCGCCCACCAGGGGGAACTATCCTGGTGGGGAGCGCCCCATTTGGGAACCATTTAGCACAGGCAACAAAAGAAAAAATTTGGCAGGGAGAATATGTAGACCTGCACACCCTACTGTTTAGCGATCCCATTTTGGATCATTCGGAGGAAACAGAAGAAAAGGAAAAAGAAAAATTCCGGCGCCCAAAGGCAGACCAGAATTGGGAAAATTGGACGTCTGCATTTGCAGTGTATATGGGTGTCATCATACAAACTGACCCCGGGCGGGGTTTGGAACTACATAAGTATTCTGACATCGTTCGACGGGCACATGGCACAGGCCCCCCGGGGGCATGGCTTAGCTATGATGAGGCCTTTCGCCAGAGGGCGGCTAATAGACCGGGGCTCCGATGGGACGTTCATGCGCCAGACCTCTGGCTACAGTGCATGATCGATGCAACCAATGCCCCCCCGATCAGACAGTGGGCACCCGTTAGTCAGGTGGTGCATTGAACCCGTGAATGATCCTTTTCACGGAGATAGCCGGAGGTGGGGTCAAAATCCCCCAGGCCCCTGTTGGGATTACAATAAGGGGGGACGATGTAACAGGAGTTCATGTAAGTATCGACACGTGTGTTCCAACTGTGGAGGGGGGCACCCTGCAAGCTCCTGTTACTGACCCAAGGCAAAAGGGGACAAGGGACGATTTGGCCAGGTAGGAGGTAACCCCTGGGTCATGGCCTGCAAAGGGGTCCGACACCAATTAAGATCACTCAGTTGGAAAGGGCCCTACTAAAACATCCGGACAGGGCCGAGGTGGAGTACGTTGTTCAAGGTTTTAAGGAGGGCTTCCGTATCCCAACTGGCCCAGTGACACAACGTAAGGCAGTCAGGAATTTGAAATCCCTGGAAGGACAGGAAGAGTTAGTGAGATTAAAAATTGCAAAGGAGGTAGAGTCACAGGACCATTTTTACACCCCCCGATGGCCACTTTGGTCCTGTCCCCATTAGGAATTGTCCCAAAGAAAACAAAGGGAGAATACCAAATGATACACCACCTCTCATACCCCAAAGGTCCTTCGGTAAATGATGCCATACCAAAAGAATTGACCACAATAAAGTATGCATCATTTGATGTGGTGGTTGAGAAGACTAAAGCCATGGGACGGGGTGCACTGCTGGCAAAGTGCGACGTAAAGTCTGTGTTCTGCTTGCTACCAGTGCATCCCGAGAGTTTCCATCTCCTGGGCTTTTCCTTTGAAGGGCGGTACTATTACGACTGGGCCATGCCAATGGGATGCTCGATATCCTGCTCTGCCTTTGAGAGAGTCAGCTCACTCATAGAGTGGATCTTTCAGCAGAGATTGCAAGCAGGGGATTAATATCTCGATGATTTCTTGATCATAGGTCGCCCGAACCAAGGGGACTGTGCCGAGGCACTTTGGCTCTTCCAGGTAGTGGCAAGGGAGTTAGGTGTTCCTTTGGCCCTGGGAAAAACTGAGGGGCCAGCAACCAGGCTCACCTACCTCGGTATTGAATTAGACACCAAAAAGAGGTTGTCTAGATTGCTGGGGGACAAGTTAGTGAGTATGAGAGAGAAGATCAGGGAGTGCATGTCTGCTTGTAAGATTACCGTCCGCGCCTTGCAGTCCTTGGTTGGGAGCCTCATAGCACCCAACAGAGCTTTCTTATCAAGGTTGTATGAAAAGCTAAAAGGGGATCTCCTGCCACACTATTGAATCTGAGTAACGGCAGGTATGAGACAAGATCTAGGGACATGGTTGACCTTCCTTGAGGGATTCAATGGGGTGAGTTTCTGCAGGGAACAGTGGCTGCTTAAGGTGGAGTTACAAGTTCACTCAGACGCTGCAGGGGGAGCGGGTTTTGAGATTTATTTTCAGACCTGATGGTGCACCGCACCATGGCCGGAAGTATGGCATCAGTCCGGGACCACCAGGGATCTCACATTTCTCGAATTATTTCCAATAGTAGTGGCAGTTTGCCAATCGCACCGTCCTTTTCTGGTGTGACAACATGGCAGTGGTCCATGTGGTAAACACAGTCTTCTCGCTCCTCCCAGGTCATGAATTTGGTGCGGACCATGGTGGGGGCACGTCTGAAGAACAATATTTTGTTCACCGCCCGCCATGTCCCGGGTACTGACAACAGGATAGTCGATGCCCTTTCTCGGTTTCAGATGGACCGATTCCGGGAAATGGCACCGAAGGCCAGAGTTAGCTGATCCATTGCCACTGGGCATTTGGAGTCTTGGGAACTAGAGCTTCAATCCATTGTCCCGGGATCTTTAGCACCCAGAACTCAAACAGCCTACGGTGGGGCCTTTAAAGAATTCCAGCACTTCAGGGCAGCAAAAGGCTGAGGTAGGGGGTTCCCAATTTCGGAACCAGAGGTTATCTAATTTGCCATGGCCCTTAGAGACAAAGGGCTAACCCCAGGCACCATAGGTGACAAAATAGCAGTCCTTAATTTCGTGAGCAGATTAAAAGGCTACCCCCCACCGGACAAAGGCTTTTATATCAGACATATACTCGAGAGTTGGGCTAGAATATCAGAGGCACCGTCTATGGTTAGGGCCCCAATAACTACCCCCATCTTGATCCAACTGGTAAACTCCCTCCCAGGAGTGTGTCGGGATCCCTTCAAAAACCAGCTGTTTAGAACAGCATACGTGATAACATTTTTTGGCGGTTTTAGAATCAGCGAGGTGGTGGCCGCATCCAGAAAAGACAACGGTACCAGGGCACTGAGGTTAGACGATGTAGAATGGTATGCAGACAGCTTTGAAGATACGACTTAGGTGATCAAAGACAGATCAGAGGGGCAGAGGACAAGTAGTAGAGTTGTATCCGACAAGGGTTAAAGCCATCAACCCAGTGTCCCAGATGAAGGATTATTTAGCTATCTGCCCACAGAACCCGGGTGTGCTATTTGTACACAGGACTGGGAACTCCCTTACCAGTTACCAATTTGGGGCCATACTACGAATGGCATTGTCGGCCATCGGATTGCCTCTGGCAATTCCTTCCGAATTGGGGCATCAACAACAGCAGCAGCGGCCGGATTGCCTAAACAGGCCATCAAGGCAGTGGGGTGATGGCGTTCAGGTACATATAAGGAGTATATTCGACCAGCCCCCATAGCTACTTGTGTTTCTCGGTAGGACCTGGGCCCGACACGACACCGAGAAGAGTGGTGTGTATCATGGGCCATAGTCTGGTTCACTGGGCCAACAGAACTGCCATCACAACTGCCTGGGGAACACAATTGGGATTGGAAAATTTAGCAACCATCAAATGGATGGGTAAAGGAGGGATGCGCTGGCACCAACTGCTCCCACTATTGAGAAGTCAAGGAAACATGAAGCCACCTCAAATTTTAGTACTCCACTTGGGGGGAAATGACCTCATGACACGAAGAGGTAAACCTATTAATAAGCATTAAGCAGGACTTATTAGTGGTTAAGCAATGATTCCCTGGAGTACACTTAGTTTGGACCAGTTGGCTTCCCAGATTAACATGGTCAAACGCCCCAAAACCCAGAAAAGTAGATAAAGCTTGGAGGAATGTTTCCCAAGAAATAATTAAGTGGTTAAGGGGCTTAGGGGGATTGGCCATACAACATGGTAGTTTTGGCCGTGACAGGCCAGAACTGTACTGTGGAGATGGAGTGCACTTATCTCCTGCCGGTAATGAGATTTACCTGAGGGCATTGGCCGGACACCTGAGAGGTGTGTTGGAGGAGTAGGCGTACCCCCCCTTTTGCGGCAGGGGTCCAGTATGCTAGGATAGGATAAATAGGAAGGTATAGGATCAAGAGTCATCTCATTAAGAGATGGGGAAGTGGTACCCACTACCCAGTGTCATGCAGGGCATGGCAGGCATTGGGGTCATGACCCTGTGAGGGGTGTCTTAGCAGAAGGGTAAGGACATGCGCTGTCCTCGGACTCTGCAGGCATTTACCTCCTTACTCATGCCCAAAATTGGGGCTTGTTCGCCCCCCTATTCGGCCAGAGCCTGAGTGTTGTCGAAAGGGGGCAGGTTATGTTAGTGCCCTGATTAAGGAAGGCACATTCTGATCAGGCACGAGTTAATAAGATAAGTTAGAGCTAACATACTGGACCCGAATTGCTGTGTAATTTACCCACCGGTCTTATTGATGGAATGACTAAAGAGTGCGGCCAGTTTTCAGCCCAACCACTGTCTCTGGGTATTATTTGGGGGATACGTCGACAAGCCCCCTTCGCCTACTGGATGGGGGCGACAGACATTTGTCGTGCCCCCCCCACCAATGGAGAGAAGAGACGGGGGGAAGAGCACCACAGCAGGGAGGCATTCTAGAATGCTCCCCGCCAGAGAATGCAGGGTTGCCTGGCAACCGGCCCCGAAGTGCGCTGACGCAGAAATACAGCACGGGCAAAGTGGAGCAGCCCTGCCCCTTTTAGGAGGGGTCGAGGTTGCTCAGAGCGGCATTCTGAGAAAGGGATCGAGGGAAGCAGCAGCCCCACCCATCCCACCCTCTAGCACTGTGGATTACTACCGATTGCCTTTAGGGAGCCGAGGAGGAATTTTGGCGATTAGCCTTTAATAAAAAGGATTGCTGGTTTCCCCTCCTCAGCAGTGCAGAGTAGGTTAAATAGGTTTAATTGGCATTGATTCGATATCAGCAAGTTGTCTAGTGATAATTAGAATCGGCATACACTATTGGCACTTGCTTAATTGTATTAAATAGGGAAATTATAGTTTACAATTTTGAATTTGATGGATATGAATGGCTCAACCTAGAAAGGGTAAAGGATACTTAATTGTCGCACTCGCAGGGGTCCAGTATGCTAGGATAGGATAAATAGGAAGGTATAGGATCAAGAGTCATCTCCTTAAGAGCTGGGGAAGTGGTACCCAGTGTCATGCAGGGTATGGCATGCACTGGGGTCATGACCCTGGAAGGGGTGTCTTAGCAGAAGGGTAAGGACATGCGCTGTCCTCGGACTCTGCAGGCATTTACCTCCTTACTCATGCCCAAAGTTGGGGCTTATTTCCCACTGTATTTGGCCAGAGCCTGAGTGTTGTCAAAAAGGGGCAGGTTATGTTAGTGCCCTGATTAAGGAAGGCACATCCTGATCAGGCACGAGTTAATAAGATAAGTTAGAGCTAGCATACTGGACCCGAATTGCTATGCAATTTACCCACCGGCCTTATTGATGGAATGATTAAAGAGTGCGGCCAGTTTTCAACCCAACCACTGTCTCTGAGTATTATTTGGGGGATGCATCAACAAGAATCCTGAAAACATCTGTTCAAGGTGTTCTAGAATACCACATGTACAGTGAACGTACAGTCTCCATGTTCACTGTTTAATAACTGCTCAGAGAGACCACGTAACCAGGGCCAGCCTTGGAATTTGTGGGGCCCGGGCCAAAGATAAAACTCAGGAGCCCTCATGCCCCCCCAAAAGGGTACCCTCTTCGGGCCTGTAGAGGTGGTCACTTGGGAGGCCCTGAACTCTGCTCTGGTGAAAACAGGGGCTACTGAAGAGCCCCTGGAAGCAAAGAAAGTAGTGGAGCCTGGGGTCATTGATTGTAGCTGCTGAGGGCTGCAGGGACCCTCATAGGTTTATCCTCACAACATCTTTGTGAGGAACACAAGTATGTTTATTATTTATTTATTATTAAAATTTATAGGCCACCCCCTCCTGCTACAAGCATCTCAGGGCGGCTAACAACATGTTAAAAACACATAACTAAAGTACAATTAAAACAACCTAAAACTCTCAGATTAAAATTACCCCTACCCAAACCCTCCCTAACCCAACCCAGCCCACTACCCGTCTCCCCCACCCCTACCCACTTCCTTCCCCAAAGGCTTGGGTGAACAGCCAGGTCTTACAGGCCCGGTGGAAGGCCAGCAGACTTGGGGCCAGTCGAGCTTCTTCCAGGAGGGAGTTCCACAGTCGCAGTGTGACCACTGAGAACACCCTCTCCATTGTGACCCTTTGGCTAACCCAGGGGACCTCCAAGAAGGCGCCCCCGGCGGACCGCAAAGATTGCCCCAGGAACCGAGAAGTGAGGCGGTCTCTCAGATAGGAGGTGCCCAAGCCGCATAGGGCTTTAAAGGTTAAAACCAGCACCTTAAATCAGGCTCAGAACACTATAGGCAACCAGTACAGAGCTTGGAACACTGGTGTTAGGTGGTCCCTCCGGCCCATCCCTGTCAGAAGATGGACCGCCGCATGCTGCACCAGTTGCAGCTTCCAAACCGTCACCAGCAGCAGCCCCACATAGAGCGCATTGCAGTAATCCAGCTTCGAGCTGATGCACGCATGGATGAGGGTGGCCAGGTTGGAGTCCAAAACATATGGCCAGAGCCTCCGCACAAGATGTAGCTGGCAAAAGGCTCCCTTCGCCACTGCCTCTACCTGGCAATCCAGCCAAAGCTGGGGTCCAACAGGACTCCCAAGCTCCGGACCCAGGGGGTGGACCCCCTCAACAAGGGGAGCCACCACCCCTGCTGCCTGACCCACCAACATCACCTCCGTCTTATCAGGATTCAGCTGCACTCTGCTCCACCACATCCGGTCAGCCACTGCCTACAGGCACTTGGAAAGCACCGAGACTGCAGGGCCTGGGCCAGTTGAAAAAGAGAGGTATAGCTGGGTGTCATCAGCATATTGGTGGCAACGCACACCAAACCATCTCACAACCTCCCCCAGGGGTTGCATATAGATGTTAAACAATAATGGAGACAAAATAGAACCTTGCGGTACGCTGCAAGAGAGGTCCCGGGGGCTAGATGTTTCAGCCCCCAACACCACACACTGGTTCCTTCCTGAGAGGAATGAGCAGAACCATCCAAGGACCGTCCCATCCACCACCACCCTTCCCCAGGGACCACAATCGTCTCAGCAATAACGTATCAAAAGCAGCTGAGAGATCTAACAGGACGAGTAGCGTTGAA
>QEPC01012154.1:862227-884829 GCA_003113815.1 Sphenodon punctatus
TAGGGAGGGGGTGGGTGCGGGGTGGTGGGGGGGAACAGTCATGGGGTGGGTGCAGGGTGGGAGGGGGAACAGGCTCAGCCTAGGGGGAGGATGCGGGAGGGGTGGAGGGGGGTGGAGGTCAGGTACAGGGTGGGGGAGGGAGGAACCAGTCAGTCTTACCTGCTCTGAGTCTGACTGCTCCTTCTGCTCCTTCGGTGGTGGTCCCAGGCTAGGCGTAGGCTAGCGGGGGTGGGGGGGTGGGGAGTTTAGATTTTTTTTAATTGCCCACGTGTCCCCGCGGAGCCAGGACGCACGGGCAATTTTTTAAAAAGCAGTCCAGTTCCTGCTGCCGCTCCCGCTGTCATTGTCGTTCCCCCCCCCCCGCCGCCGCCGCTCTGAGCGGCGAGTAGCAATGGAAGCGGGAGCGGCAGCGGGAACTGGCGCGTGGCACAGACTGACTCTGAGACTCTCAGGGGACTGAGGCAGGGAGGAAGCGCGCATGCACGCTTCCTCCCTGCCTCAGTCCCCCAAGCTATCTCACCAGGGCTGTCAGCGCGACCGCCCTGGCGAGATCTTCCATTGCGCCCATTGAGCGTAATGGAAATACTAGCCCCTCCCTCCACAGCACATCCCATGCATGCTGTGGATGGAGGAGTTCAGCCGCACAAATCGTGTTTTCTATAGGAAAACGCTGTTTGGGCAGCTGAGCAGCAGTCTTTTTGTCCCTTCGGGGACCCACTCCCAGTGCAGTGGGTGGGTCCCTGAAGGGAGAAGAACACAGTGACAGCTACAGCAGCCTCTGCAGCAGCTCAGAGGCTGCTGTAGCTGTCATAAGCAGCAACGTTTTTTTTAAAAAACAAAACAGTTTCGGCCCCGGTGGCCCTCGCAGTGCTTTGGGGGGCACTGCCCCAAATTTCCTGCAGGGGGAGCCGCCACTGCTCGGTGCCATACCCTGGGCAAAACCCGGATTGAAAAGGGTCTAGAAAACTGATGCCATCCAGGTGACCCTGGAGCTGCTGGACCACAACCCGTTCAATAACCCTCCCTAAAAAGGGAAGGTTAGAGTCAGGCAGGTAACTGGCCGGTGCGTCAACGTCCAAAGATGGTTTCTTTAACAGGGGCTACACCACCGCCTCCTTGAGACAGGTGCTCATGAGACAGGTGCAAAACTAAAGCAATGAGAGGCTAAATAATTCCACTCTAATCTGAACTCACAAGACCTGGAGTATTGTATCCAGTTTTGGGCAGCTCATTATAAGAAGGACATTGAAGGGTTGGAAAATAAAGGGGTTGGAAAACAAGCCTTATGAGGAAAGGTTGAAGGAATTGGGTCTGTTTAGACACGATAGCAGTCTTCAGATATCTAAAGGGCTGCCACAAAGAAGATGGTAAGGAACCGTTCTTCATTGTTACAGAGGGTGAAAGTAGAAATAATGGACTCAAGTTACAGGATGATCAAAGTTCAAGAAGGGATTTGTCGTAGCTGGTGTGACAACACGCCACAGTAACACAGTGACCGCGGGTTCAACTATGTAGTATGTTCCTGTGAGATGTTAAAATGATGAGTCCTAGACCAAAGTTAGCAATGCAAACACTTTATTGAGTCCCAAACCTGGTACTCTGACACCCCGGTCCACTTGAAAACGTCAAGCTTACCAGATGCAATTTGATCCCAATTCAAATAAAGCTTATATGTGCTTATTATTCCTCAGGAATATTAAATAACTAATCATTGGCAGCAATCCCCAACAGTACACAATCATCTATTCATCATACGTGTCGAATACCTAATCATTGGCAGTGATCCCCAACAACGCACAATTACTTATGCCATGGTCATCAACTCATTAATTAGCAATAGTAGATCCTAATAAAACTATTTATTCTGCTTGCCAGTTCTTTATCACACGGTTTCACCTGGTTCCCCTCCCAGTTCCTCATAGCATTTGGTTTCACCTAGGTCCTATAAGGAATGTGCAGAACCATTACACCATGTTTGTTCTAATGCAACACAATAAAACTATGTCAGACTGACAAGACAAAGCTCATCGCCCTGGTACAATTATTTCCTGCTTCCCTTAGCCAACTTCCGCCATCATCAGTATGGCCTCACTCATGCCAACTTCAGCTTATGCTAACTCGTATCTAAAGAATAACTGTTTGGCCTATACATTTGTGCCAGTGCTTGTGCCAGTCTATATGCCATTCCCTTCCAACAGGGTTTGTGGCAGATCCAGAATTAATCATAGAACCATATAATCATAGAGTTGGAAGTCACCTCCGAGGGTCATCTAGTCCAACCCCCTGCTTAGTGCAGGAATTCAGCAGCTACAGCATCCCGGCAGATGGCCGTCCAGCCTCTGTTTGAAAACCTCCGGCAAAGGAGAGCCTATGCCCACTGCACTAGGCAGTCTGTTCCACTATTGAACCGCTCTTACTATTAAGAAGTTCTTCCTAACGTTTTACTGAAATCTTCTTTCTTCTAATTTGAGTCCATTATTTCTAGCCCTGCCCTCGGGGCAACAGAGAACAAGTCTTTGCCATCTTCTGTGTGACATCCCTTCAGATATTTGAAGACCTGTCTTCTCTAGGTTATTCTCTAGGTCAAATAGACATTTGATTTATTTTTTTTCCTAAAAGCACAATTTTACATTTATAAGTTGATTCCCAGCCCCATGCCTTCACGAGAACATTCTTTTTTTCTGCTGGCTTCTTACCTCATCCCTGCATTCTTGATTCTGTGGCAAGCTCTCAATTTTGTTAATCCAGTTCAGTTTGTTTTTAAAGTTCCCCTTATTTATGTGGTTCAGGCAGAAGCAACAGTGTTGTTTAAAAAGTGTCTGAGAAAGAAAGAGAGGTTAAATTCTGTGTCTGCACTCGCTGCCGAAACCATGGTTATTTTCTCCTTCCCTTCAATGGCAGGAGCGATAAGCTTCATCAGCACAGAGAAGCAAAAGCTGTACGAAAAATGGTAGAACAAGGATGACACCTTCTGGTGAGAAAAACACAGACATATCTTATCCTTGTAAAAAGCAGCTACACAGAAGAGGAAACTCTTCAACATAAGAATTTTACAAGACCTGCTGATTTGCTCTCAAAATCAGATACACCACCAAGGAAATGAAATAGGAAAGCAGCTAGTGCACTTTTTTTTGCCATTTAATTTTCCTTTCCTGAGTGATTACAATGGCTTTAATAATGGGGTGAAGGAAATATTTAAAGCAAGAGAATAAGAAATAACACTTCCGAGCTTTTAACAACAATCAAAGAGAACAGAAATGTATCTCAGTAGTAACAAAGCAAAAACCAAAGATGCCTCCAATATTCAGAAGGATCTGTTAGTAACCGGAAGAAAAGTAGCTTAAAGGGAACCAGGAGATTCTGTTGTGTTACTGATTTTATGTGTTGGCAGTAAGGTCTAAGGGTCCGAGCTGAGACTGTACAGTGCCTAGGGCAACAGAAAACTAAACACATAGTCATTAGTGAGAAAGTCCCTACAAGGAGGAGCTCATGGTTCAAGGGCTTGTGGACATGACTTTCTGCCTATCCTGAAGAGGTTGCCAGTTACCCCAAAGTAAGCAACTCAGGAGACAATTGGAGATTGACTACCCAAGATCACAGGAGCCCTGTGTATGCTCTAGGATAAATCTGTTTTCCTTTGTCCTAAAGAGACAAGTTAGGCAAAGGTGGGTGGAGAAGTAGAGGTACAGAAAGGTAAAGTGACCTGCCCTGATTCACACACAGCAGGCTCTGTTCCCAGCTACGTCTCCTGGGTGCCTACTTACTAGGCCACACCAGGTCTGCTCTAATGCCTATTTAAGATCAACCACCAACACAACTAAATGTGACCAATATCCATTGCACACCCGATGACCTTTCCAGTGCTCTGCTCTGGCCAGTCTACAGCTGGTAGCTCCTTTATAACTCCCAGGGAGGACTCTAATGACTTGCTCTGTGGAATCTGAATGATCAGTACTTCTCCCTCTGAAAACCTGTATTCATTGTGCATCTCACTTATTGCACGCAGCTGTTATCACACATCTCGCTATCATAATCTTGTCCTCTTTTGCCACAGGCAAGCTTGCAAATTAATAGATGCTGGCAATAAGTATCACTGATGTACTGAAGACCTGTTGGTTGAGATATGTGTTTGTGCTCTTCCCGTCTCTCTACTTTGCACTACCATTTTTCTTACTTATCCTTGATGTTTCACTTATTACATTATGTGCTCCCTCCACTGACAATAATAATAGACAGCATCTCTTTCAAGAGTAGTGTGTGAATTGAATACATTCAAGTTACGCTGCAGTGTAATAAAAATCCAATATGAATAAATGGAACAAACTGATGCAGCCAGGGACATCAGAGAACAAATGGGTACCATTGGCCTGGCTACTGGAATAGTTACACTGGATTTTTCCACTCCAAGCCCCCATCCCTTAACATACCCTTCCACAATCTAAACATAACTGCCCCAAACATAGTCAGTTTAATAACAAATCTCATTAGCCTCTTTGGTAATTAAATGACTAGTAACTATTTGCACCAAAGAGCTAGAACAATTCTGCTGCCAAGCAGCTGTCGACTGAAATGAGATTAATTTTAATAGCCTGCAATAATCTTTTCCCAAATGAGTCTGGAGATGCATTATGGACTCCCAGGATGCTCAGAATCTTGGGTGTTAATAAACACGATGGTGGCCCACAGGCCACCATCACGTTTGTTGAGAGACATCCAGATGTTTGCCCCAGAGTTTCCCAGGGCGTGGAGACCTCCAGAGTCACAGCCTGGGCTAGCCATCACCATGCCTTGGAAAAGGCCTGCCCAACCCTTTATCACGTGTGGTAGCCCACTGTTCCCAGCCTAAAGCGGCCTCCATGACAGGCAGCCATGGCAGCCATCATCAGCCACCATGGCTGCCCATCGTGGGAAGGAAGCGGACTGCTGGGCGATGTGAGGGTGGGGCTGGCCAGACACATATTTGTGTGCTGCCCTGCTCCCCACCCAGGTCCAGCCGCATGAATGTTTATTCCATGGCTGGACCCAATCCTGTCCAGGATGCGAACGTCATCCTGGTCCAGCTCATAGTGTGATGACAGACCGCTGTCATCACATACATTTTCAGCCCTTGTTGCATGCCTGAGGAAGGGCTCTCTGTGACCCAAAAACTTACATACTCTAACCAAAAGAAGTTGGTCCAATAAAAGGGATCATCTGAACTACTTTGCTTCTATCAAAAACTTTCAGACATACTCACCCTAGGCCAGCTAATGTTTCTCTTCAAACTATATTAATTCATTCAGGGACGCAGCTATAATAGAGACAGACAGTACAGTTGCACTGGGGACCAGAAGCCTGGGGAGCTCAAGCTCCCTAGTGCAGTTGTGTCCACTGCTATTGGGAGGATGGGCAGGGTGGCCCCATTCCATCTTCTGCACCAGGGCCTATCCCAACCTAACTACACCCCTGAAGTCATTCTTGACTTAAACATTTCATATGTACTCATTCTTACCAAGAACTAGAAATACCATACTTTTCCATATACATCTCCACCTCTGCATGTCTTTTTTTATTTCCTTTCTGCAAAATAGCAACAACCATGCTTTCCACACATCATATCCATGCCCTCATCATGCACCAGACTTTGGACCGATATAGTATTTTGCATGTTGAAAGTATGACTTAGCTTGCAATTTGCATTTGCTGACATCCTTGCAAGTAGCTGTTTATAAATGTTTGTGAATGCTCTTGAAGCGTCTAGTGCACACAACAGGAAGGACTATTAGAAGGAAAATTGATTATTTTACCCCTTTTTGCTCTCATTGGAAGATGTTTAGTAAAGTGGTGATTCTTTGGTGGAAAGACAAGCTGGGATGATGTATGGATTTTAGAAGAGCCATGGCTACGCATCACATAGTATCCCCGGAGGGTCCTGTTGGGGTTTTTTTGGGGGGTGGAGGGGTGTTTGTTTTTTATATATATCTTTTATTGAAGGCAAGTTGCATACAGTATTTGTTGATGAAACATCACAAGATTACAGGTATTTCAAGGAGCTTTGCAACCCCCTTAAGACAGTCCTACGAAACGAGAACGTATTTCCCATCCCTCCCTATCGCCAAGGACCCGCCCTGTTCCCATGCCTCCCCGTACCCATGGGTGAGAGAGAGACAAAACCAAAAATACAAACTAGTAAACAAAATACAACTAGCTTCACATCCATACTCTTTAGTACAAATGACAGATCCAAACTGGGTCTTCAGGATGGTCAGTGTCCAGCCGAGTCTTGATATTGTTGAAGCATTCTGACCAGGGAGCGTAAGAGTTCTCCAGCAAGTCATTCGATAATCCTTTCCATTGACATGGAAAGTCTTATAAATGCCTTGAGTGTGGGGTAAGCTTCAGTGACAGCTCAGCCCTTCATAGCCATCAAAGGATTCACACAGGAGAGAAGCCTTATAAATGCCTTGAGTGTGGGAAAAGCTTCAGTGAGAGCTCAGCCCTTAATAACCATCAAAGGATCCACGCAGGAGAGAAGCCCTATATATGCCTTGAGTGTGGGAAAACTTTCGCTTGGAGCTCAGCTCTTAATAGACATCAAATGTCTATTAAGTAAGGGGAACTAAAGAAGGGGGATGTTATGTGAAGATGGGTATAAGATGTAATTAACTTTGTGGGGTGGGATTGTATTATATATGTGATTCCAGATTGGAGGTGGGGGGGTTGTTATGATTATTGCTGCTGTTAATATTTGATTTATGAGCTATTTATGTTTACTGTGTAGTGTGATAGTTGTTGTGAAGTTGCCCCCTGGTGAGAGAAGGTGGGTATGTGGAGGGCCCCACCCTGGTGGCAGCAGGGGGGAGGGATTGAGGAAGTAGTACATTATGTGAAGATGGATATAAATTGTAGTTAAATTGAGGGGCAGATAGGATGGTATTATATATGTGCTCTCATATTTGAGGTGGGGGGTTGTCATTGTTATTATTGATGTTGATTTGATTATTGCTGTTCATGCTTATTAGTAGTAGTAATCAATTTATTAGACAAGCACAAAGCCATAGCCATACATCAATAACAATACATACAAAAACACAGAAGATAATAAGGCAGCTGCCAATTAAAAATCTGTTTCACAAATGTTCAAACCGAAAATCCAAGACTAATGGTGTCCATTAGGCTACAGACGAGATAACGCCCAATTAACCCATTGCTGCCTTGAATGCCCTAAAGTAATAGGGTCAACAATTAATATAGCTAGTTCACGATGGAGATGAGCCCAATAAGGTATATTCCAAGAACCGCTTACGTTCCGCAAATACAACAGTCAGGAATTTGGCCACTACTTGGGTGAATTCCTGACTCTGATCTCCTAGAAGCTTATCCCTCATGAAGTCGTCCGTCCAACCCTGGTGACGATCCAGGAATAATTGCAAAAATCCAGCCCACAACCTGTCATAAAGGTGACACCTAAAAAATATATGACTTGTAGACTCATATTCCTGTTGGTCATATGGGCATAGTCTCTGAGTTATAGGGGTTTTATTGAAGCATCCTTCCAAAAGCTTTGTTGGCAGAGCATTAAATCTAGCTGCTATAATTAGCCATTTGCCTCTTGCCGTGATCTCAGCAACAAGATATTGGGCCAAGGTATCATTTGCAGGCGCCAAGCTGAAATAATGGCTCAGGTAGGTTGAAAGGTGTACCTTTCCGCACTCTTCCTGAAGGTCCAAGTCCTACCACCGTATTCTGACCTCAGCCAATGCAGGGAGAGTACCCTTGGATAGCAAATAAGGTCCAGATAGCCCCATAAGGGTCAAATGGGACTCTATCGCCAATGACCACTTACTTTTAAACAAGTCATCCAAGAGAAAAGGGAAAAGACCCCTAGGTTCTCGACTATGCATTTTGATCCACATTCTGTGTGCCATTCCCAGGTCCCAGTTGACCATTGCCGCTGGCCTAGGTCAATACGAATAGCCGCACTTGGGGTACCCCCTGGAGCTATAAGTAAGTTCCTCAGAAAATTAGATTGTACTTTATCAATATCTGGTACTGTGAAGGGTGCCCATAATTTGGCCCCAAAAAGGAGTTGCGCTGAAGATTTACTGTTAAATGAACATAATGCCATTTGGAAGGCAGTCTTCCCAGATTGGGCAAAAAATTTACCAATAGCAAAGGCAGAACTTTTGGCTTTTAGGCATGCATTTTTGATATGGGGTTCCCAACTTCCGGTATAATAAAACAAAATGCCCAAATACCTAAACTCCTTAACCTGCTCAATCGAGTTCCCTCCAATGGACCATGAAAATTGGTTATTCCTAAGGGTTTTAGCACAAACCATTACTTTGGACTTCAGATAATTTAGAAGTCCATTACTTTGGACTTCTAAATTGTTTGCCAGGCAATAACGTAACATTGCCTCCAATTGCCTCTTTAGGCCCACCCGAGTTTGTGACATGAGGACCAAGTCATCCGTGAACAATAAACACCCAACGTAACAATTAGCAAGGGGGGGGGGGGGGGGAGGAAGACTGAGGCATAAGTGGGATAACATCTTCATGCTTATTATGTATTGTGATACTGATATTGTTGTAAGCCGCCTCGAGCCATCTGTGATGGGAGAGGCAGGGTATAAATTAAAATTGATGATGACAATGACAACGACATTACATGGCAGAGATGTTGGAGCCACTCCCTCTCTGTTGGGGGATGTGGATTTTTCCATTTTCTGGCAATTACAATTAGTGCAGCCAAAAACATAGGATACAGGTGTCTCTGTGTCTATCCATTAGTGGGATCTTTCAATAGATGCCTAAAAATGGTTGTGATTGGATCAAAGGGCAATAGGTTCCCTGTAGCGTCTCTTATATAGTCTTATATTCTGGTCCAAAAAGGCCATAGTTTCAGACAGTACCATAAGCAATGTTTCATATCCCCTTTCTTGCCCCAGTTTTTCTAGCAAAGGTGTGACATACCTTTGGCACATCTAGCCAATCAGGATGGCATAAAATACAACCGCATTGTTGTCTTTAGCTGAGTTTCTACCATGGTCAACAATATTGAACATTTATTCATGTGTCCACATTTGTAACTTGTCATCTTTATCAAATATAGCATTAAAGTCCTTACTCCAGTTGTCTATATATTTATTCTTGGCGACAAAGAAAATATTCTTACATTCAAGGTAAATTTGAGATACGAGCCCTCTGGTTGTTGCCATTGTTAAGATGATTGCTTCCATTGCCTTGATTGGCCTGGTATAACATTCCTAGGTTTTCTTGGAGCTAGCAAAGCAGCTATAACACTGATTATATGTATTTATTTAATAATTTATATCCCACTCTCTCCAGCCCTACGACAGCTTGGGGCAGCTCACAAAACATTTTAAAAACAGTAAGTTAAAAGCAATACACAGAAGGGTTACTAAAACATTGTACAACAGACAATAAAAGAGGTAAAAAAAACCCTGGCAAACACCACCCCCCTACTCCCCCCCCCTTCCCCAAAGGTCCAGATAAACAGCCAGGTTTGACAGGCCCGACAAAAGGCCAACAGGCTGGGAGCTAGGCGAGCTTCCTCTGGGAGGGAGTTCCATAGCTGTGGTGCGACCACCAAGAACGCCCTCTCCATTGTTACTGCTAGCAAGCGCTGGGAAAGCACTGACACTGAAGGACCTGGGTTCGTTGAAAAAGAGAGGTAGAGCTGGGTGTCATCAGCGTACTGGTGACAACTCACACCAAACCATCTCACAACCTCACTCAAGGGTTGCATATAGATGTTAAATAACAGTGGAGACAGAATCGAACCTTGCGGTACACCACAAGCAAGATCTCTGGGGCTAGACGTTTCTTCCCCCAGCACACACCCCCTCTGGCTTCTCCCTGAGAGGAATGATCAGTCCCGTCCACCCACCAACCATCCAGGGTCCGCAACCGTCTCAGAAGCAACCCATGATCTACCGTATCAAATGCTGCCGAGAGATCCAATAGGGTCAAAAGGGTTGAATGTTCTAGATCCATCTTTTGTCAGAGGTTGAGAAAATGTATGGGCCCATGGATAACTTGCTCCAGTGCAACTTTAGATTTAAATTTCTTGGCAGAGAATAGATCTTTGGCAACCCCCAATCCCTTAGTTTGGAGTAGTTGGACTACAGCACGAGAGCCAAGACATTTAACTAGGGCAGCATTGTTGATGGGAAGCCCTGGGGAAAGCTCTCTACCCGTCTCTATTTTATGACATACCCTATTCCATAGCCATCATGTAGCTCCAGCAAATGGGTGTTCCTCCCACAAAGCTCACTCAGATATTTCTAATGTTACTAATAATTCTTTTGAAATTCTCAACTTTGAGCAAGAATTTTTCAATGCCAACCCATTTTGTGTTTCATAAGTTCTGGAACCAATACCTAGCAGCTCTAATCGAGGTGGCCTTGTCACAGCAATATATATGAGGGTCCTGTTTTGAAACAATCCTTCTCAATTTGTATTCAAAGTGGTTGGTGGCAACAACAATCTGTGCTGGATTATTCTGTTTGCACACGTAAGTCCAGGCTTTGTGCATGCAAACAATTCTGAGTGTGTCCTACTAGCATGGATTTAAAACAGGGGTGGAGTACTTATGGGCTCTAGACCACATCTGGCCTATAGCAGTTTTTATATTTTCAGTTCCTGTATCTGCCCCATCAATCCAGCTCCTACCCCCAAGCACTGAAAGAGTGAGATCAGGGAAAGGGAACAGAGATGAGGGCATGCACCCAAGGAAAGAAAACTGATCCATGGTATTGATCCATGATTTGGACTCTCCTTCCCCTA
Source organism: Sphenodon punctatus (assembly GCA_003113815.1). Taxonomy (NCBI): domain Eukaryota; kingdom Metazoa; phylum Chordata; class Lepidosauria; order Sphenodontia; family Sphenodontidae; genus Sphenodon; species Sphenodon punctatus. Next base: position 873,018 of record QEPC01012154.1, read on the forward strand.
TCCTGAGCACACACCTTAAACATCCTCACCCCTAACTCCTTAGTAGTTGGCTGTTTTTACATGTTCACTAATCCAGAGTGAATGCCTTTAAATCGGACTTAAGTGTTTGTGCAAACAGAGATCACAGTATGAATAACTCCACATTCTGGTTTGAATCTGAAGTTATACATCCTCATATTTGAGGATTTATCTTCTCTGAACTAAAATATGCCCAGAACAGTCAATTCCTGAATCTGCCCCATCAATCCAGCTCCTACCTCCAACATGTAAATACTTATCCTGGACTGGAGCACCCCTACCGCCGAGAACTGCTTAGTGTTTATTCCGGATTAGTGCTTATTTCAGACTATTACTGATTGTATGGACAGTTATTCCTGAATGGCAACTCTGGAACGACAAAACCGGACTTACATCTACTTCAGAATAATTGTGCACGTGTAAAACCAGCTGTTCACAGACATTTTACTAATTTTTAAAGCAGCCCATAGAAGAGGTTTTTGCCCCCAGTGTAAAGACTAGAACGAAGCCCTCTCCTCCTCCCCCACCCCAACTAATGTTTTTAATAAGCCTCAACTCTCCCACTTTTGTGACCATAACTAACTGTAAACAGAAGGGAGAAAAATCTAAATCCTAACTACCTGATTTGTGGGTGCTAACGGGTAGGTGGGTCCACATTTAAATTCTATCTTTGACATTCACAGCTCTTGTAGAACCACCTGGAAACACAAAAGCATTCACTTACAAAATACCGGCTCAAGATCTTTAAAGACCATGCGGAGAAGTTGAATTGTGCCAATTTAGTCATTTCCCGGCTTTACCAGGGGTGTGCATTGTTATTTTCAGCACACAAAGAAAGTCTTCCCTGATTAGTTTGCAGACCAACTAAATTGGTATTGCATTTCACAACACTCCCTGTTTTTAAGTCCCAACTTGTAGCACGCTGGCAGTCCACTTGGGAAAAGAGTCAGGCAGCTAAGCTCTTTGAATTAAAGCGTGTGCACCAGCTGCGATGGGAGTTCATTTTGCAGAAACCACAGGGAGGAAGCTATCCTTGCCCAGCAGTATAATGGCTACCGGCGGGGCTTGCCACCCACCGGTGCTTGCTTCTGGGGGAAGCTTTGCCAACATGCAAACATTGCTATGGATTTTTAACAGTCAAACATGTTTTACTTACTGGACTACCCTTGTTTTAGCACTGCTTGTTTTTCCACAGCCAAACCAACCCACTGAGCCAGTTAGCTGACTTATGCTTCTTGGCAATGAGGTCAACCAGGGTGGTCTTTTTGACTTTTTTAAGGATGTCAGCTGGTTGCTCTTTTAAAGTCCCCTCCTGCACTGTGTACCTTTTAACCATGGTTTTGACCTTTTAATATTTGTTTTAACCTCCGTTTTAACTCTGCACCATATACCCCCACTTCCTATCCATTTCACAATACTCTGTACTGATGAGAAAGAGTTGAAACAAGTAGCCACAAAACGGGTATAACCATCAACACTGCAGTTCTTTACCAATCTCATTGCCCAATGGAATACCTGATGCACCAATTTTCCAACTACTTGTTGAAAGTTTTTCAACTTTCCATCCCAATTCCTGTTCTGATTTACCGTTTTATCTATCAGTAACTCAGCAACCGCAATGCCCAGTATTTTCAGGTAAATTGGCACCCAACTTGGAATTTGGGTAATGATCAGACACCCAACATAGGCTACTTGAAAATTCAGGTATGATCTGCAAGTAGCAAATATACTATCCGTTTTCAGGTCTAGGCAAACACTGGTTGTCTTGCAACAAGAAAAAGGAGCAAAAGGTGTTTGTGGAACTGCCTTCTGAATTCTTTTCTATAAACAAATAATCGATGAGCCATCCCTAATCTCCTTATTGTAGAATCAAAGACACATAACTTTGTGTGGTCTAATCATCCTTTCAATCAATAGTCCTCACCACTGTCCTATGCATCAACTGCTAGTTAGCAAGTTAACAGCACTGGTAACATTTCTTTGTCTAGGAATGACCAAGAGGCGTGAAATTTCATGCTTGCCACCTAAGATCACTAAAATACAATGACCAATGTCTCATTGCATCCATTTGTATCAGAACTGTGGCTTATGACCAATGAAGGCAAGTAATTCTCACACCTCCAACTCAAACCAACAGCTAACTGAAGTGGATTTCTATCTATTTGGGCATCTGCACAACTGTCTAAAGTGAGTGTAAAAAGGGGGAGTGACATACTGTATCTGATTGGCGTCTCTATTTTTTTCCTCAGCGTACTTGAGTGGCTTCTGAAACTTCTTATTCCCATTTCTTCCTCCTCTCAAACATATCCAAAGGTAAGAGTTGAAATATTAATCTGAAACCATGAGCTGTAGGAAGATGCTTTATCCCATCCCCAGGCATTCAAACTATTCTACAAACAATGCAGTGCACTCAGTTGTTGGTGCAAACTTCCCAAAGGGTCCAGGATATAGAACATGTGAGGCTTGTAAAGGAAACTGCTTAAATTGCATTGCATCTGCCCTCGACGAAGGCCATGACAAACTTAGAACTCATTTCCTGTGTCCTTGTGAAAGCAGAATATAAACACATACACGGAATCCAAGTGAAATCTAACCTTGTTAACCTGCACGTCTTTGGCAAGGTTAATAATTACAGAAAACAACTGTGAAGGTTGAGTATTGCTGAGAACTCAATGGTAGGCTGGTATTTGCATGTACAAAGCAGCCCAGTGTTAATCAAAACAGCAAAATGGCTTGATCTCCCACCTCTTGTCATGCCATGCCATGCAAAGCTGCATTCTACCCTCATTGAAGTGGGACTACGCCGAAGTAAGCGGTTCAAGGATTTCAGGCTGAGCGGAAGAGAAGACAAGTGGTGCTTTCTAAATAAATTGTTGAAGTTCAGTGCATTAAATGGTTATCAAATATCTGAACTTCTGAAAGAGAGAACTTTAAATTTCCCATTTGAGATTAATAATATTCACATTTTACATTTTGGATTAGCGCACAGCAGAAGCTGCAAGGAGTTGTCAGACTTGGCTTTGGTAAGCCTGAATCAGTACTGTAAGTCCCTTGGGGTAGGGACCTGCCTCTAATTAATGATTGTACACTGCCAGTTACATGATGGCATGATATAAATAAAATAATAATAATAATATAGGTCCTCCTACTGAGATTCATATGCTGCAGTTCTCTTTCTGTACAGAGCCATCAGTGGACACAGACATCTTGATTTCAATGCGACTGTTCCTGGGCCACCGTCACGTTGGTTAAGGGCTATCTAGATGTTTGGCCCAGTTTCCCTGGGCGTGTTGGTAGCTAGACCGGGCTATGCCCTGGAGACCTCATAGGTCTCCGGAGGGTCATAGCCTGGGTTAGCCACCAACACGCCCAGGCAAGGGCCTGCCCAACTGGGCTGAAGCAGGCTATCACACCTAGTAGCCCATTATTACCCACTGTCAAGAACTAGGTGGCCTCCTTTTTAGATCTCTTGTTATTGCAATCCCCATTAACCCAATGGTTACTAACCTGGAGTGCTACTTTAGTTTACAGGCTTTGCCCACGTTGACCCCAAACTTGACAGATTAGACTCCTTTAGCTTCTCCCTTTCAGTGTGACTCTCTTGAATTACCTTTCCTCAGGTGCCAAAGGTTTCATTCCCACTATGTGGGGACTGTGTAAACATAGCAACAGCAATCCAAGGGCATGACAATTTTAAAGTGCATTTATTCAGAAAGAGAAGAGAAATTCCAATCAATACACAATAAGCAGTATGAAAACATCGCAAGTGTGAAACTGGGAAAAGTTAACCTAGGCAAGTACAAATTGTTTGTTTTTTTTCCAAATGCAATACTGTAGGATCCTAATTAGCTATCCACTGACTTCAATCAGTGTGGCACCTGAAACAATTTATCACTCACCCTCTCTCTGGGCCCTAACTGTAATGAAATGGAATACATGCTTTCCAATAATTCCACTGCAACAACGTCTACTCTGACTCAAATAGGAATTCTTGACAGATGAAGCTCCATCTGTCACAAGGAGACCTGCTATTAATTACACTTGTACTGGTTCAGGGGGCCAACTGTACTTTAACTTATGTTCTGACTTCCAGATTAGCAACTGCCAAGTAATTAGCTCAGTCTGCTTATTACAGGCACTAAGCCAAATTCAATCCGACGTAAAACAGGAATTAATAACAATGAAGTTGCACCCACTTACCCCAAGTCAATTGGGGTATTGCCTACAAAAAAACTGGGGAAATTATTTTTACATAAGGTTTTCATAATGTCTACGCCATACGTTAGCAAGGTTTAACCCTTCTTCCCTCTTTGCAAGGTAGCAGACACCACTAGTGGGTTTTTTTTCTCATTTGCTGCAGCAGCTACCATATCCAATTCTGTTGTTTTGCCTCTTGGATAGCCATTCATATCAGTGCAGCGTGCGTCCACGCAGAATGTTACTACTCTAGACTGACAGCACTGTGCATTGATGTAACGGAAACAAAGTGCAGATAACAGAGAACCTGACCTACTATTACTAACAGGTTCTATTACATATTAGGAGACCTGACTCTTCCCTGACTCCATTCTGGGCAGGCAGCACTTTCCACTTGTGCAAACCACTGCAGAGAGGAGCATGATGCCAGAGGGATATGGTATACCTTCTGAAACAGAGGTTTGTAAGCACATGGCTTTTTGACTTAAAATCCATTTCTAGTCTCCTTTGAGGAACTATTGAGAGGAAGAATTCTAACTGGCAGAGGTTTCTCATATGTCATGTTTTGAGAGGGCACTGTCTTGAGCAGTCAAACTACTTTTGCTTGTTTACATGCCTTGTATTTCTCTGAAGCGTGGATACCAGTGCAAACTTGAAAAACAAACCATGCTTATGTGGAACAGCATAATTGCTGTGGCATTTTTTATCCTTTATTTCCCCATTTGGGAAGTTTTATTCTCAAGATTTGAATGACTGAATAGTAACCCACAGGAATTATAGGTTATTGTGGCTAGTTTTGTGTAGAGAAATCCCACTAAGGAAGGGGAGTTTTCTCCCTGAAACATGTTTGGGTATTTTGTTGTGTTTGCATCAGCCATTTTGTTAATTGATGTGTCTTTGACACTATGTGAAGAGACCATGATTTTGTATAGTAATTCATTGATATTTTATCTTTTTTATGTATGTTCCATTTATGTTATGTGATATCTCTGGAGCCTATTGGAGCCGTGTTATTGTTTTCTGTATAATACGTTTATTTACTTGGTTTGGTATATATAAATACATCATTTTCTTCCTACGTGCTTTGTGTTCTTGTACATTATAGCAGGATAACTACACCAATGCTTATCTGTCATTGTGCGCACAGATTTAAAAGAACAAAACCACAGGTGTTCTCTTCAGATCAGTGAGGAATATTAGAAAGTCAAACAGCTCAGTGCCAATAATAATAATGCCTAACTTCCAGAAACGAGCAGAGTTGTTTCTCCAGAACATATGGATAACCCAGCTAGGGGATGCTCTAGGCCAAGAACACTCTAGGCCATAACTCCAGCAGGGTTCTTTCCTCCCAGTCACCCACCCTGAGAAAATTGTGGCTAGTTAATTTAAGCACCCATTAGCATAGAATAAAACAATGGAAAGGTTAATGGTCTTAGAGATTTATAAAAGGCCAGTGTCTGGGACCCTGCCCATTTAAAGATTTTCCTGGAGGGTGGGGACAAACTAACAGGAAGTTTTAGAAGCAGCCCCACTATATAGCCACGATCCACAAGCCTGTGACTCCTGAGTAGCCCCTTTGAAGCCTCTGTAACTTCTGTGAGGTACTCTGGACTAAATGACTTGTGGATTTAAGCCAGTGAGGTTTTAGAAAAGTGAGTTTCAACTGATCTTGCATTACTTTAACATAGGGGTCACTGAGAATAAGTGGCCGTGGAGGGAATGCACAAGATGGAAAATGAAAAAAATGGTGGCTCCCTAGCACATCCAGAGAAACCTTCCATGGCTTCCTAAACGCTAAGTGGCAGCAAGATATGCTCAACCAGTCAAAGTCAGTCCATATCACTTCCTAGTAAGTTCTCCTCTATCTAAGAGCCCTAGATCCTCACAATGTACCAACTAAAAAGATCCAGTGCTGATGAGAGCTCTTTCTTAACCTTAGTGCTAGAGTAGTGCTCTCCTCTAGGTCAAGTGGTATTTTTAATGGGATAATATCTCCATGGACATCAACAATTCCAGTTTAATGTTACAAAAGCTTGAAGCTTCACTTTCAGTAACTATGTATCACAAAGGTGGCAGAGCAGACCTGGTCTGCATTAAAGTGAGACTGAACCTTGTATGACAGGGCGCAAAGCTCTCGGCCTGGCAACTGAGGAGACAGCAAACTCACGATTACAAAGGTGCTCTAGGGAGGAGCCATTAACAAAGCTGTTCCAGGAACAGGAACTGCACAGCAGAAGGTTGTACAAACAATACAGAGGTAGCAGTTAAAAACCCAGAACTAAGGAACAGTCTTATGTTTTTGATGTCTAAAAAATTCTGCTTAAAAACTTAAACCTCCTGATTGATTTCTCTCTCACTTGGATGAGACACCTCACCAGCCTTGAAATATTTAAAATATAGCTAGAATCATAGAGTTGGAAGGGACCTCGAGGGTCATCTAGTACAATGAAGGAAGCAATGTGAACCAATTCCCAAAATTTGCTTGTGTTGAAAGTTTATATTCTCAAGCAGAATTCTGTGGCCACAGCATACAGAGTCCTGGTATCCTATCAGCTTCTCTTTCTAAAGGTTTACTCTCATAAGTGTAATGCGGTAAGTACCTCCCCTCTCAATTTAACATCCTGCATGTCTCCATGAACAGGGGTGTTAAATTGAGGATAAAACGGAGAAACTAATTTCTCCAAATAAAATGGGGGTCAATGCAGGGAGGAAGGCTCCTACTCTTCGGGAGGGAGGCTACTTGTTTGTTCTGGAGGGAGGCAATCACCCTGACATATTTAGTCCTCTAGGGGAAAATCCTTGAGGTTCAACCCGATAGCCAGTTCTCAAAGGGTCAGACACAAGATTGAACGCCTAAATGAAGTTTATTTACCAGAGTTAGATCAGGTCACGATCAAGCACCAACGCTGGGAGACTCGATAGCTTACAGGAAAGGAGTCTGGAGTGCAGGTGACACCATAGGTACATTTATAAGGTTTAGACAAAGCCGGCCAATGAGAAAAGGGCTCACTGGCATATTTTAAGATACACATGAGAGTTTTAACACTTTTTTAAAGTGTCGTATTTTGAAGCTCAGTTGGTTTTAAGATCTTCAAACGTTGTTGGAATTAATCATGGGTACCATATTCACAGCAACAATGTATCAATATGACTCTCCTTGGCTCCAGCAAGGCTGGGGAAGAGGCCCTTATCACAAATATTCACTTACCAGTTCCTGCTTTCTCAGGAACTACAAGGATGTGAGGGGGCTTTATTGCTTTCCTTTCACTTGTTGCTGACCATCTGGAAATAAGTTTTGTTTTCCAGTAAATGGTCCCTTTTGGCTAGGCAGGTCCAAGCCTTTAGCTATAGTTTGGTTCACTCTAGTTACCCGAACATGAGGGTCCAACCCTACAAGTTCTCTGCGATGCCAGCAACCCTCAATACTTGGCTCCTTTGTGTGAGGGGGGGTAATCTCCAATGCACTGACTGCTTGTGATTCCAGCCACCACAACTGGGATTCCCTTCACGTTCCCAAGCAGAGAGATCAGGAGAAGGAAAGAGCTATTTTCTGGTTCCTCCTGTTCTTCGAGACATAAGTGGATGAAGGTACCCCTAGCAAAATGCTGCTTTAGCTGAAGCTTCCCTGGGATCTTTAAGGGGGAAGAACATAAAGGCCCATGGGTAGGGGTGCCAGATACGCAAATTCTCCCAGAGATGAAGGAATAGTGCCAGTATCCTGGCTAGGCCCATAGAACTTGTGAAATGGCATCATCTGCAGATCAAGTCAAGGATGAGAAATAGAAATTGAAATTTTAAAAACTGATTTTGCTTTTCATTATATGAAAAATATTGTCACAAGGAGATACTGGACTACAGGTCTAACAAATATGTAAAAAGTAAAGGTTAAACATGTATGTAATGTAAAAGCTGAGAACTGGAAACTCTCTTCATGCAATGGAGAGACAAAGCCATGCCGAATGTGTATTCAGAAAAGCCTAACACCACCTCTGCAGAAACCAGACAGAGAACATTGAGTTGCAAATGGATCTCTTCCTGCCTACGTGACTAGAAGCACAGAGTCCTCCAGGCGGGAAAGTCAAACAAAGAAACCTGGAAAAATATTTAAGGGGAAGAGATCTTTTTCCCTCTAGCTCAGTTGGGAGAAGAGATTTTGCTGGCTAACCAGCTTAAGGACAAAAAGCCCAGCCTTACTACATCTGGCTGAGAAATGGACTCAAGTTCATGGACTTTCTGTAGGGTAAGATCTGAACTAGGGACTTACTCAGTACAGACTATGATTGCGTTATTTACTTTGTTTTTTATGCCACTCTGTGTTCAAACTAACTTTGTTTATGTAATTAATAAACTTTCTCCTTTACTAAGAAGTGCTTTCTGTTGTCTCACATTGGGGAACACAGTCTGAGTATCTTGTGCCCTCAAGCACTTGCGAACCCAGAGAGAAAGAGGCTGAGAACGGGAAGCCTCTAGAGCTTGGGTGACAAAAGTGTTGTCCCATTTGCAGGACTGAATCAGTTAGAGAGAGAACTTATTCAGACAGGCTGCAAGTGAGGGAAACTGAGTCACCCAACCCAGAAACGTGAGGTAGTGGACCCCAACCCCATGACAAATACTCATTTAAAATAGTCTGTCTCAATTACTGCTTGCTACCCAGCGGCATATTTTGCTGAATCTGATAGCTGAACTGTATAAACAAACGTGGAATGAAAATTAACTAGGATATAATCAGAAAGAGACTTTAATACATGATTTAACGGATAAGCAGCACCATCTTTCCCAAAGCACCATGGCTATGAATGATATTTTCATGTGCTTCCGCCACCTTCTCCATTGGATACTCCAGGCCTGTTACTGGATTCAACCAGCCAGCTTCTGTACCAGCAAGAACTGCTGCTTTACATTCGCGCATCTCGTCCTGTAAACGATATACAACATGTAAGTCGAATTCGCTTTTAAAAAAAATGTTCCAGAAAACACAACAGTAAACCGATTTTTTCACCATTGAAAGGTACTGTACTACACTGCTGACTTTCCTGATAACTCCTGCCTGGGGGTTATTTTGGGAGGGTGAAGCATGGGAATCAGAAGAGAAGCTCTGGCCCACGGGTAGTTTTTATTTGGCCCATTTCTAATTCTTGGATCTGGGGGCACATGGATCCCTCAAGAGAAGGGAGCTGAGATGAGAGTGTGCATCCAAAAATGGGATGGATCCCTTCCTCCTCCCATTCTGAACACACCCTTTAAGCCTCTGTCTCCCAACTATGACCCAGCCCGTGGAGCTTATACTAATTTTCAAAGTGGTCAATGGGTAGGGTTGCCAGGTATGCCAATTTTTCCAGGAGACTTATGGAAAAAAAACCATGTTGCAAGGCCTACAACATGTATTTTTCATAAGTGTACTGGGAAAATGTGCACATCTGGAAACTCTACCCATGGGAGGGAAAAGGTTCCCACCCTTGTTCTAATGAATCTAGGGCCTTATTTCTCAAGTCAAACCTTCCTAAGCTGCTATTTAAAACATAAAATAAAAATGAAGACTTGTTGAAATTACAGGAGGTATTGCATTGGCTTATATACATGAGATCTTTAAACAAAACTTGCATATTTTCTTACCTTCGTTGCGGAGAATAAAGAAACCCCTCTTATGCTGGATTCTTTAAACATAGTATCCCTTGGGTTTATCTCAATAGGGCCTCTGCTACCCACAATCTGTTACAAAACAATTATTACAAGAATGAAATAGTGCAAGTTTATCTTCCAACAGCAAACTTATTCAGCTAGAAGGGAGTGATAAAGAAAATTCTCACCATCACCCTTCCTCCATGTGACAGAAGCTGCAGGTCACTGCCAAGATTAACATTCGCCAGCATCTCAATTATCACATCAACTCCTTGGGTACCAATGAATGCCTGCACAATATGTAAAAATTAACTAAGTCGCAGACCAGAGTTTCTTTGTATGTATTGTAGCTTCACGTACACACAATCCCACTGACCTCGGTGTGCTTTCAGAATCAAGGCCCAAAACTGTAACTTGTAGGGATAAAGGCATTTAAAAATACCCAAACTAGATACTTTGGGTATCTACACCAACTAGATTACAGAAAGGACTACACCAACTAAATTAAAAACAGTAAGCTTGCCTGGGGCATGGCATGGCACCGCCACGGGGTGATACCAAAGAGAAATGCAAAGGGCATCCTTTGGTGTTGTCTTTCGGCAGTGACAAAGGCAGGGACCAAGGTACTGGTGTAGAATATTTTAACTGTGCTTTCAGTTGTAGTTTTAATGTGAATGGGGAATTGTGCTGTGGCAGGGACTTCGGGACAGTCAAGGCCAATCAGTGAGAAGGGGGTCCAGGCTTGGGAGGGGAAAGTCATCTCTTGCCTTGACTACTGTAACTTCCTCCTTACTGGTCTCCTCTGCTCTGATCTCATCACCGTTAAACACTCTGCTGCCAAAGCCATCCACCTTGCCTGTCGCTTTGACCATGTTTAGCCCCTCCTCTCTGCCCTACACTGGCTCCCTCTACGGGAATACATTCGACACAAGCTCCTGGTCTTCACCTTCAAGGCTCTTCACAACCTTGCTCCCCGTATCTCTCCGCTCTTCTGTCCCGCCACTTTCCTGCCTCAGAGCTTCCGTTCCTCTCTGCCCCCACCCTTGCAACGCCTCTGCCCCTCTAAACGTCTTTGCCCCTTCTCTCTTGCTGTCCCCCAGGCCTGGAACTCCCTCCCTCTCAACTTCGAAATTCCTCCTGAAAACCTACCTCTTCCATCAGGCCTTCCCTGGCTCGACATGAGTGAAATTGCAGCTGCCTCCTCCCTCCCTCCCTCCCTCCCTCCGAATCTCTTCCCTGTAACTAAGTGAAGCATGTGCACCTGCAACTTTTCAAACTCATGAATGTATCCTTGTCTCTCCTGATGTTCACCTTTCCTCGTCTCCCCCTTCCTTGAGATTCAATTTCATGTGAAAATCTTCTACTCGTGAGTTTAGTGGTGGGCTATATGCCCACGTTACATTTTATCTGGGGCATGGATCCATTATTGAAAATAATGGCTCCATGCCCACATTACCTCCCCCCCACCCCACCCCAATTGGGCTGGGCTGGGGAGGTGCCAAGAAAAGCCCCACCCTCCCCCAGCCCAGTAGCTTCCCGCACCCTCCCTCCAGCCCAGCAACTCACCCGGGGTCAGCAGCAGCAAAACCAGGAACTTCTCCAACTGCCTCTCTCCATAGTTTCCTCTGGGTGCTTCCAGCCCCTCCCAACGAGGCGTTTCAGAGCAGCCGCCCCTGGATGATGTTATGGAGAGAGACGGCTTGAAACGTCCCTGCTGCCGCCGCCTCTAGTGCTCGCAGGTGAGTTGCTGGGCTGGAGGGAGGATAGGGTGGCCAGACTTCCAGATTTATACCAGACCGCCCGATATTTCTGACAGCTTGAGTTGTCTGGGATGGAAGGGGAAATGGACTATAAAGCTGTCCCAAATTCCCCTTCTATCCCAAGTCTCTCACCACGGCTGGTTGCAGCTGCCCTCTCTGCATTTCCGCGCGCACAGACCCCGGGCGGCAGTAGAGAGAGCACTGCTGCAGCCAGTCGG
>QEPC01012154.1:891175-916288 GCA_003113815.1 Sphenodon punctatus
GGGAATGGATTGCCCATTGGGTGCTTTCCTCAAGCGACTGAGATTTGTCACCGTCAGGGACAGGATGTTGGGCTCAATGGACCATTGGTCTGACCCAGTATGGCACTACTTATGTTATTCCTCTACCCTTCCTTTGGGAGACTCCTGGAAAGCCACACCAATTCAGCGTGAAAGACATAGGAAGCCCCAGAGAGTAGGCAGCCACACGTGGAGGGATCACCAAAAAAGGTCTTCTAGAGGGAGAAGGATTCTCAAGTGGCCAAGAAATACCATAGGAAACAGGCAGGGATGACACTAGGAACCCCCATTCTGGGGTTGCAAGTAATAGCAGTGACAGCCAGGGTGGGACAATGACCCAACAAGAAAACGTTCCTGTACCTCTGCCGTATTCTCACAGATCCCACTAGGCAGGGAGTGCAAGGGAAGTTCTCCAAGTTCACTGAGCAGCTCTAAAGACTTGGTAGTGCTTGGAGACAGGCTTTCATTTCCAGAGTACAGGTTGTTCATGATCCCTGCTCAGGTGGTGTGGAAGAGGAGAAGGAATAAGGGGCCTGCCTGCACAGAACTCTCTGTGTTATAAAAAGAGAGGGATTATTCTCTCTTCATGGTAAAAGCATAAAGAGATGGAATGAAGCAATCCAGAACTTCATGTTATGCCATGGAAACCTGTCCCCAGGACTGCTACAAAAAGTAAATAAACTGACATGCCAGTAAGAAATCCCTCAACCCTTATAATAGTAATAAAAAATGAAACCAGATCTCTGAAGCCAATAAACTAATGCAACAAATAATGTAACAAAACCTGGTCAGGTCACAATCATTTTACTGGGTAGGCAGGCAGGAGCATGTACAGAAAAATTTAAATTACATGATTCCCTCTAACTCCCGCACCCATTCGTTTTTATTAGAAAGAGCCAAACACTGCCATTCAGAGAAAAAAGGATCCATTTGGGAAAGTTTAGAGTCCACTCAGCTGTGAGGCTTTTTCGACATTTCTCATATTCTAGTGTGATGAGAAAAGCCCTTTCCATTGTTATATGCACAATCCAGCCCCTAGCCTGTCAGTTGTCATTTCCTGCAAAATGAAGCACTAGGTGTAACTTCCCTCCAGCAATTTTTCCATTAAGTTTTATCAAGGCAGACTGGCTGTAAGGCTTCTGAATTAGTTGCTGACAGTTCTCTACCCTGCAATTATACTTGTGAACTTGCAATCTGGCCATGTGACATCAACTCTTGGCATTCATGTGTGGTTACTGTGCAGTCTTTGGCTTTCATAGGTCTGAAATAGGTCCAAGATTAAGAGTTTTCAGGCATAAATCTTTTCAAAATACTTACTCCTCCGCTAGCCCCGTGAACAAGCACGCTTTCTCCGGCTTTGGCACAACCCCTAGAAAAGAAAATGACAAGTATGTACGAAAATTACATAAATAAGACAACGGGATGACTTCATTATCTCCTAAAGCGTTATCTAACACTACAACAATTCAACTTTAAAATAAATCTTGCTTAGACAACATTTAATGGGAACAACCCTCCTCTCACCGGTTGCTAATAGGGAGTAGATCTAGTGTATTCTAGTGTTTTTATAAAGCTTTACCATAGCAATGGCCAATGCATAAATACTAGATCATTATAGTAGAAGCATTATCAAAACGGTGAACTCGGTTCTAGGAAAAGACTGGAGTTGCTCAGCGGCACCCCTCAGGTCAGATTTAGAAACAGAAATTACAACTTAACCAGATACCATCACAGACTGGTAGTTGGTAGTTGTGTGCAGGGAAGAGGAAGCCAAAGATGATTATTAATTTACCTCAGTGGTCACTCCAGGCTCTAAGGAACCTTGGTATTTCTCCTTAAAATATATTCTTTAAAATGAACAGTCATTTACCCTCAGATCACATTCTTCCTAGAAATAACATAATTGTTCCAAATTCCATTTAAAACCTCCAGCAAGAGCTCCACAAAAGTCCCCTTCCCACTGTTTCCCAGTCTCACTAACTTTCCAGCACTTTCTCCCAGGCTCCAACACAGGTTTGCCAGCCACTTTGAAAATTAGTACAAGCTCCTTGTGCTAAAGGATAGCAGGTGTGTTAAGGGGTGTATTCTGAGTGGGTGAAGGGAGGATTGGGTCTAGATCATTTTTCTAAGTCACAGATCTTACCTCCTCTTCTTGAGTTAAGAGAGTGGGTTCCAGACATGGGGGCAGCATATGGGAAGGGGTCAAGGTGATTCAGGGAACAGGAGACTTGGGGGCAGGTGATGGTGGGTGGCACTGGAGAAGCAAAGCTGCCTGGTGGGAATGTAGCAAGAAACAAGTGTAGAAAGATAGCGGGAGCAAGACCATGAAGAGCCTTGAAGGTAAAGACAAAGAACTTATGCTGAATACAAAGGGGGAGGAGGAGCCAGTGGAAGCAGCAGAGAAACGGTTCACCATGATCAAAGTAGCAGGCGAGGTGGATGACTTTGGCAGCAGAGTTTTGGAAAGAAACAGGTCAAAGTGAGAGCAGAGAGAGCCAATAAGGAGGAGGTTGCAGTAGTCAAGGTGGAAGATGACTGGAACACGATGAACTAAAGTTTGAGTAGCAGAAGACGCAAGGAAGGGCTGGATTTTAGCAATATTATGGAGAGAGAAGTGACAGGACATAGCATCAGACTAGATCTGAGGTACAAAGGAGAAGGATGAGTCAAAGAGAAGCCCCAGGTTTTGTAGCATGCCCACCATCTCTGGCCATTACAGACATAGGATAAGGAGGAGCCATCATAGGTCACTAAATGATCTAGCAAACCTTGGGGGGAAGACGTTTCTCTGCATGTTAAGTTTTCAACCGCAATAGGTACTTTCTCAGGAGGTTGAAAACTTACTTTTGGAAGAGAGCATGGTAAGCAGTGAAATATGGAATTCCAATGGCTGCCCCTTGCTTGAAGTCCAATTTGTCTGAGAGAGGGAAGACTGTATCTGTTGCAGCAACTGTATATTCTGCATAGCCCCCAGAGATGGTCCCATTAGTAAAAACCCTGTCACCTTTCTGGATGGAAAAAAAATACAAAAGACCTTAGACCCAAATTCAACCATTTCAATTCAAACTGTTTTCCATGGCATTTGAATAATAAAAAGTGTCCTAAAAAAAAAGACAGATTATAAAATCATTAGTATTGGTTACATATTCTTGATCTAAGAAAAACGTACGTCTGGATACAGAGATTTCAAAACTAGCAATGTATGTGGTGCCTAGTCCTCTGTTCTCATCTGTAACATATAAACCAGCTGCATAAGTCAGAGCATTTTTAATAAACCTGAATGTTCAGTTAAATCTGAAACTCCATAACGAAGCTCAATATATTTTACAAGCAAGCAAGCAAGAATATCTTCAGTGATTTTTGAAGTCTGAAAAGTACGTATCCTGAACTGCTCTTGCAAAGCTAAGCAACTACTGCTATCCTCCTACAACAGCAAAACTCCAACTTCCCCACAATGGAAGTGTGGAAATTGAGGCAGCAATATCCCAAAACACAGATAAAGTGTAATATTCCTCATCCCCAGTGCCTACCAATTACTAAATTATGGGTGCTACTTTAGCACTGGTAGTGAGCTCACTATAATATATCCTAGACCTCAGGTACAGCATCATTTTGAATTTTTGTAATTTTTTCTCAATCCTTTGCATTCTGGCCAGTCATGCACATCTTATTTTCACAATCACCGTACAATTTCAATTATTATTGTACAGTAAGGCATACTAAATTGCAAACAACTGCAGTTACTTTGGGAGTTCAAGGCTTATTTTATTTATTTTTATTTTGTTGTTGTTGCTGTTGTTTTGCTGACCACTAAGGAAATGAGAGGAAATTAAACATGTAAAACCAATACGAAGAAACTAAAACAATCATTTAAGCTCTTAGTATTTTGACAGCTTTGCCGTTAAGACACCAAGAGACATGGAGTGCAGGCAGATGAGGTGGTGAACAATCAGACCCTGCCACACTGCGGGGCTAGCACAGGGAGCCGGGCACACGAGTGTGGGGAAGCTGGGTAGCTCGGCCCATCTTGCAGCCAAGGCTCTGTCCACAGGAGCACCTGCCCAGCCCTGCCTCGTCTCTCTCCCCCAGCCCAACTGAGATTCAGTCCCTAGCTGTAACATGGCCACATGTGACAGGTGGTACCACCCATCACTCATGACCCTGTCATCTTGCTCTGAATGTGATGGGGAAAGCACGCCCAGCCACACTGGTTGCCCCGCCTTGGGAAGCCTTACCCCACTTGGAGTAAGGCTGTTCCGTGACACGTCCTTGGGATTTTCCCCAAGGACACATCACAAAGCAGTCACCTGCCTGCCCCCCTCCCCAACCGGGTGGGACAAACATCCGTCAGGCCCTGGACACACAAGTCACTTCACCAAGGAGTGGTAGCCTCCCCGGTCCGTCTCGTGTGGCTACAACCATGATCTAACCCAAGAAAAACTGCTAGGAACTTTTTTAATGTTCTTACTTTCTCTAGACACGTGTGTTCTTGCTCCTTTCATTTAAACCCAGATATTAGTAATTTCAGTAAAATAATTTGAGGGTCTTTCTTATTAGTCCAGGATAGCATTAGTAAAGGCATCTAGAAGTTTATTCACCTAATGGTTTCATTATTACCTCAAACATGAACCCTCTGTTCCCCATGCTATTCCTTTCCTGTACTATAACAAATTGGGCTATGGTCCAATATGTTTTAAACAACACCCGTATCCTACAAACTATACTTCCTATAGGTAGATGGCTCTGCTTCTGCTGACCCCTGTTGATTTCAGTACATGAGTCCGATCAGACAGCTTACAGAATCAAAATTCTCAACTGATCATGGTGCATATTTTCAGTGGCCAATTATAGATCTTTGAAAATACTTTAAATGTGACAGAGCGCTGCTATCAGGCCTTGCAACAGTGACAGGTAAAAGCACGTAAGCAAACGATTAATAGAATCCAATACCTTGAATCCAGTTGCATGTGCCCCAACACCTTCTATTACCCCAGCCACATCTGTGCCAGGAGTGTAGGGTAAGGTTGGTTTTCTAGAATAAACTCCAGAGCGAATATATGTTTCCACTGGGTTTATGCCACATGCATAAACTTTAATTAGCACCTGAAGAGAAAATGTGATTGACTGCAAAATTAAAACAATTATATCTTGAAATAGTAGATACATTTACTAGAATATTACAATGCAGGGTTAGAGAGGCCTTAGATAACATGCATAGGAAAATCACGTGTATTCAGTATGGAGACCGTAACACTAGACTAACAAAGCTAATTTGTTACATGAATCCATAGGCATCAGACTTACACAGTTCAGCCTATTCATTTTAAGGACTAAAATGGTTTTCTTCTGGACCCTCAATTCATACCCAATATTGCTATTCAGTATAATTATCTTAGTTGAAAGCAATCATTTCCACCTGATTTTCTTTTGGAACTGGCAGCGAGACATCTGACTGCAGTTTAAGCACTTCAGGTCCACCAAATTCAAAAACTCTGACAGCTCTCATCAAATTTTTCCCAGTTGCCATAGTGATCTGAATATCAGAAAGAGATAAAATATTGCATTATCTTCACCATCTATTTTTCACTTCAAAAGGGAAAGGATCAAACAACTGAGTCTTAAATTACAGTTTAAATCAGGAGCTCACTACCGATTTCATTTTGTGTTACACTTGGTCTTTCATCTTACAAATTCCTTAGTCTGCAAGGGAGAAGAAATATCATCAACAGTCTGGGGATGCATGAGCTTTACCAACAAATCACACACGTAAATAAAACGGATGCAAACAAATAAATGCAGTAGTTCTTTTATTAAACATACATGATACCACATCTTCAGGAGGATGGCTATCCTCTGGGGGTGCACATTGATATTTTTTGTGTAATTACATTTAGAAAAGGAAACATTCCAACTCATCATGATACCAACCAAGCAGTGTTCAACAGCCTTAAGGAAGCCAGAAAAACTGAAAATATCAAGCCTAAGGAGCACAGTTAGAAGTCCTGATTATGTTGACTCATGGTATGCTGGAATACTCTTTGAGGAGGTAATACGTTGTTGGAGACAAATGCTGGGGAAGGGCTATGATGACAGATCACTGAAACAACTGAAAGGCTGGGTTCAAGTCTAGCTTATGACAGAGTTTGTTATATGTTTGTCATTCATTAGACATTTTAAGAATTGCTATTTTTTTTGAAAAAACAAAAAAATGTTTCTTATTTTCAGTTCAGCCTCTACATTAGGCAATTCAGTACTATGAATTTACATAAAATTATGCAAATCAGCATATGCAAATGTTATTCAACTGATGTCCCACATTCTGAATGTTGCTGTCCCTCATTTCAGAGTTATGCGGATGAGACATGATTGCTTTGATAAAATAGAGCAAAATGATATTAGTTACATATGTAAGTAGCTAGAGCAGTTTCTTCCTTTGGGAGAGGAGAGAAAGCTGAGTTTTTACTATAATCCCACTTGGGCAAGGATTGTTTCTTTATCTGTTTGTATAATGCCCAGTCATTGGGGCCTTCAGAACTATCATAGTAAGGGTGCAAATCCTCTACCAGCAAAGTCAATGGAAGCGGAGCCATTCTTCCCCAGCCCATAAATCAAGTGAATGACTGCCCTACAGCTGTGATCTCAAATGATCCTAAATATATTCATAGCTGTAATACTAAACATACAGTATTTGCATCACTAACTATCCACTGAGGATAGTCCACTGAAGTACATTTAGTATTTCAGCCCATCAGGGTGCTTGTTGGTTATTCACACAGAAGCAGGCACTAAAACAGAAGGAATGCTGCCTTGATGCTAAGCTGAAACACTAGCTGAGAATGCAGAATGTGTGTGTGTAAGTGAGCATCAGCACCATCTGCTGGAAATCAACTTTTCTGTGTCTGAAGAACTGGTAAAAATAAATATGCAGTTTAGGGGAGGAAAAAAACTGAAGTTTTCCTGCTTCTAAATATAGTCTGTGCAATTATGTGAATATTTCTTAAGCACTATTTCAATGCCTACAAGTATCAGATTTCCCATAACATATGCCTTTGTTCAGATCTCAAAGATTCTAATTAAGATCTGACAGTGCCTTCAAGAGGCAGCTTAAGTACAGAGGTGATTTACATTATTTCAGTGGTAACTTACATTGGGAGGGATGGGGGGGGAGATGGCAAAGGGGAAAGGAAGCATGTTGCAGTAAACACTAAACAGCAACCAATCACAAGAAACTAGCAGAATGTTGGTGTTAATGATTACCTTCAAAAAGAGCATATGAAATCGAGATTTAAATATCTAGCTTTAGGTACCCAAATTACTGTTTGACCTCCCCAAGGTCAACAACTAGATTATATACAGTATAATCTTAAAACCTTGTCTATCTAGCCTTTCCCCCCTAGTTTCTTACTACCACCTGTGCAGCTCCACCGTTAGCCACAACAATGACAACTCTAACATAGGGTGAAAACAGACATGCACGTAACTCCACTTTAAAATTTCTTATTCATGTTGCAGGGCTGTATTGGTGCCCCATACAGCCCTGCAACATGCATAAGAAACGTTAAAGCAAAGTTAAAGTGCATGTCTGTTTTCACCCACAGACAAGGTTAAGGCGACAGCCAGCATTCTAACCTTCGAATCCTTAGGATTCAGCAAAAAGCACAAGTGAATTATTATCTAAACATTACAGTCACAAGTTCCAGGGAGAATGATTAATCACAAAAAGAACTGCCCTGGCTTTATATTTAAGGGACAAGCCAAATGAGGACAGGTAAAGGTTGAAGATGACAAGGATTCTAGAAATTATTGGGGGGTGGGGTGGCAAAGAAAGATCGTTTATACGTACCATTATTTATTCCTTAGAGCTAGTTGTTCAGGAGCCAGAATGGCCAACCCCCAAGTGCTCAAAAATCATGAGATTGTCTTAAAAATCATGGCTCTTTTAATGATACAGACTGGGCTTTCTTTTCTGCTTTCTGTGTTTTATTATTTCAATTTATATCCCACCCGTATCCAATTGGCTCAGGGTGGCTGACAAATCAAAGCCACAAATCAATAAATATAGTTAAAAAACACAATCTTGGTTACACGCTAACCACGTTGCTCAACATTTAATTGCAAGTCTCACAGTAGGCTTTAAGCTAGGGTTGGCCACGCAGTGGCTCGAGTAGTTCAAGTGCCGCTCTCCACCAGCGCTGGCCTTGCATTAATTGTCCTAAGAGACCGTGTCTATTTTATTACTTTGTAAAGTGCCAGGTACACTGCTGGCGCTATATAAATGTTTGTTAATAATAATAATAATAATAATAATTTTAGTTCATCGCACCCAGATATAAGCAGCTGAATTGAAGCGGCCTCAGAATCTCAGCAGTCAGGACCACAAAATACTAGCTACCCCAACCCCAACCCATCACAAAGGAGGGGGGTGTCTGCCAGCTTTCAGCCATATGAAGATTTTGGTATGAGATGAGGTGGGTAACTATGGCCATTAAGCAGTCAAGAGATTCCCTAAAACAGGCGTGGGGAACTTTCTCCCTTCCAGGGGCCACTAGGACAACTAGTACAAGTTCCGAGGGCTGCCTAGAAGTTGGGGCGGGGTAGGGCAGGGTGCGCTGAGGAAGAGAAGGGTCCAGCTCACAGAGCTGTGCCAGGATCCGTCCCCACTCCTTGTATGCACGCCCTCAGCTTTGCCCTCTTCACCTTAGCTCAGCCCTCCAGCGCTTGGGGGGGGGGGGCAAGAACTGGAGCCAGGGGCCACAGACAAGAACTGGAAAAGGTCCAGCTGAAAACTAGCTGCAGGCCACGTTCCCCATCCCTGCTCTAGAGCATTAGAGGAGCTGGCAGCCCCCGGTAAGCTTCTACCCCCCAAAGAGGAGACCTGCAGCTTCCCCTTCCATGCGTTGCTTCCTATGCCCCTTAGTGGCTGTAACCGGTTGGGATTTAAGGGGTCCCGGCATAAAGGTGGTATTTACCCTTAATACCCGTAAGCAGAAGGGGGCAGGTCAACCCAGAGAGAGATTACGATTCCCTCAGTAGGAGTCTCGGGGGACTCTTCACCCACACTCTCCCGTCGCGCCTACGCACCCTCCCCTCACAGGGGCCGAACGCCAAAGCCCGCGTACCTCACCTCAAGAAATGCCTAAGCCACGCCCTTCAAACTATAGCGTCCCTTAGCCCCACCCACCCCGTAGCCTCCTCCACCCGCTCAGAGAAGCTTCCCCCCTTCTTCCCCCGGGAGCGCTTTCACAAAGCTGGTAATTTTGTCCCAGCAAGGCTGCCATCGAGCCAATATGGCGGCGCCCATCAGGTGTTGGGCCTGAGGGGCGGCGTATCCCCGGCGCGGTGATTTCTATGGCCGGCTTCGGGCACTGGAAGGAGCAGAGGCTGGCCCGGGCGGACGGGAGCCGGAAGGGTAGCGTCGATGAGCTCATCGCGGGGATAGTGGAGCTGCTCAATGGCCAGGACGGGTTCTGCACCACCAGCTCGTGCTCGGGGCGCCTGCTGCTCGTGCAGGCCCTAAGCAGGGTGAGGCCTAGCCCTGTCCCCCCCCAGCCTGAAGGGGTTCGCTGCCCTCCTCCTCCCTCGTTGCCTCAGCCCTCCTCATCCTAGTGACTCCTTCCTGCTCGGGCTTGCCCCACGCGCCCTGCTGCTTCTGCTTCTCCCCTTACCGCCTTTTTCCCCAGCCTGAGGGGCGCCCCTGTCCCTCCCCTTCCGCTCCCGGGGTGATATTCTGCTCCTCTTCCTTTTCTTCTCGTTCGCGTCCCCCCAGGGGGTGCCCTTGCCCCTTCTCCTCTCGGTTCCCCTTGGGGAATGTCCCTCTAGCGGCTCTAAGGACTGAGCCCCTGACTGATCTCTCTCTATCCAGGCCCCCATTGCTATGAGGGCGTCTCTTTTTGCAGAGCTCCCTCTTTCCCACCCCATGGGGTTGCACTGTTGGCATCTAGAGGGGCCACAGAGCCAGGCTCTTCTTGTACCTTCTTCCCACTCTATGCTCCCCGAGGGGCCCTTGCCATCTCCAGGCTACCATGTCCTCCCATTGCTTTGGTGCAAGCAAGTCCTGCTGTCGCAGAGAAACAGAACTCGCTGCACAAACATAAACCCACAACAGCACCTTTGTCACATCTGTGTCCCTCGCGCAAAAGCCCCCAGTTTCCCAATTCTGCAGAAGGGTCACAATTACACTCCCATGTGCAGTTTCATGGTTTTGAAATGTAATTATACTTGGCGTTGGGTAAAACAAAGTGGTTTTTATGTAATTTTCATAACTGCAGATATTTTTAATGATTTTTGTTTCTCACTAGGATAGCAGTGGTTTTGAGGTGCAGAAGCAAAACTGCTCCTGGCTCATGGTAACACATCAAGCATGTGCAACAGAAGATGTGGTAAGTAGGCAAAATCATATTTCTAAATACATCCATTTTTGTTACTTCAGTGTGGTGATGCAGAGTTAAGTCTGCTGTTCTGTGCTCATCGAGTCCCCACTTTATTAAATATGTGAGGTCAGTTCTGCTTGAATGGGCATTTGTATGGTTGTGATTGAGCCTGTACTGGCTGTGATCGAGTTAATCTGTGCACCTCTGTCACTGGGCAGAACACTGACTTAGTTCGGGGTGGTAGTTTTACTATTTTGTTTAGTATTTGTTTACATTATCATGCTCGTAAAGCATAGTAGTTAGAAAACGTTACATTAGCTGTATAAATAGTTACAATTAGAAAAATCCAGTTTATAGTAGCAGTTGTCTGGGATTTCACCTCTTAACACAGCACATCAGAACACACACCAGATAAGATTGTTGGGGAGAAACTTGGGATCCAACCACACCTTGGGCAGCCTTAACCCAGTCTGGGCAGCCAGGCCATGCAATACAATGCATCGTGTGGCCAACTGCTGCCAGATGTTCCTCCCGCTGCATGGTGGGGTGAGCAGCTGGCTGCTATGTGCTGCATCTTCATGAAAAGTCTTAGGATGCATCACGTAGCATTGGCTGCCCAAGATGTGGCAGCCCGTGTGCCAGATCCCTTCTGCCTGTGACAAGCCGCCCCTAGCTGTTTCAGGAGGGGCGGGGTGTAAATGTGATTAAATAAATAAGCTCAGCAGCAGGGCTTTGATTGGTGGGTGCTGTTGCTAGTCACACACTGTCAAGGCCAGGGGTGGGATTTTGGCCAGGAGAGGGAAGCAGAGCAAGGCGCCTGCTCACGTGGCCAGTGCCTTGGCCTACACCATGGTGGGAGATTGGAGAGTGGCCCGACTGTCCCGCAGCGGGCTGACCATCTGCGCAGAGATTGGGCCCTTGGTAGCTTGTCTGGATGCATCCTTGGAGGGTTAAGCCACATGACACATTGTCGCGTTGCATGTCTCTTTGTTACAAAAGGAAAGGCAGCTATGTTTCCCAGCAGATCTGGTCTAACTGGATTGGGCCACTCTCTTCCAAGTTGTATAAAATGAGTTTACACTTTACTTTGATGCCAAGCTAGCAAAGCAAGTATTGTAAAATGACAATATATTTATAAATAAATGGAACAAGAGACTCAGAATATAATAAAAATAGGCATAGTTTACTTAATTTTAAATAGAAAATATCAGTAGCTTACATAGAATGGTATTGATAGACAATCAAAGTTACATGATCTAAAAAACATTTCTATTTTAAGAAAATAGCTTCTAAAAGCTTAACATATGCTCAATTCATTGGCTCAAAGATATCAAGAATAATACATTACATTCTTCCCAGTTCTTCCCTTTTTCTGCCATGATGGTGAGAGAGAAACCCCAACATAGTGTAGGATTTCAATCTGAAAAAGCAAAGCTAGTGTCTCCCTTCTTAAAGCAAAGTTTGCCAGAAGCTGACACTCCTGAGCAGTGACGCTGATGACATCAGTTAGCATGGAAATACACAGGATTCTAATTGGCTCTCTTAATTCTGAGCAAGTAAAGAGACTGAACAGAGAGTCAGATTTCCTTCAAAGTTTGAACAAAACCTCATATTTCCATCAAAATTAATTGTCAGATTACAGAGAGAACTGACCACAGCTTCAAGGTTTTTTAACCAATTAGTGGAAGCAGATGTGCTAGCTAGGAAAAATTAACTTAAAAGTTCTCACTTTGGAGATGTTCATGGCTGGTACCATTTGTCATTTAGACATATAGACTGATAAGGCCCTTGGTCTGGCCTCCAACTTTAGCCATTTTTTTCTGTTTCCTTGGATACGGTGAAAAGTTCACTGAGAAGTTTAAAAAAAGTTCATTGGAACACAGCTGAGGAGGCCTCAGCCTGAACCAAGGTACATATAGAAACTGATTTTAAAAATAAATGCAGTAAAACACAAGTTCAATACATTGAAACAGAAAGTTAATATATTGAAACTCAAAATCAATACATTAGGAACACAGATGGCCAAAAAATATATGCTTATAATAGGAAATACATGACAACATTATCTCACTTCAGACAACGATATCCCACTTTGGGCAACCTTCGCAAGCAATGCGCTGGCTTTTATGGACATACAAGCCAGTTGTACACCGTGCCCAGGGGAAGGCAGCCAGCTAGTGCTCTGAAAAAGGCCAGACACACATCGCATGTGAGCATTGCCTAAAGTTGGATAACGGGCCACTTCCCAGGCAGCCGAGCTCATGCAGCCCTGCCACAGGCAGAGTTTGAGGACTGGGCCCAGAGGAACATGCTCTTCCCACCTGTCTTAACAGCTGATGACAAGTCAGAGATGCTTGGGAGGAGAGCACATGCTCCTCCCAGGTCCCTCTCCCCCTGCCATCGGTTGTTAGGTGGGTGGGAGGAGCATGCACACTCCTCTGCCCTCCCACCCCACCCCCTAACAGCTGCCTAGCAGTAGTGGGCCCATTCTTGCAGCATAGCATCCAACTCCGTGTGGCCGGCTCCTCAGTCTGCCCTGGGGCATGGAAGGGCTGGTGATGGCTGCCGCGGGGCAGATTGTGGAGCCAGCTTTTCCCACTAACCCAAAGTGTGGCAGTTGCATTTGCCCTCCCCGTTGTGGGCAGGGATCGGGCCCTTCCTGTCTCGTGTGGCTGTACCCAGTGAGATCATCAGGTACTGAAAACTCCACAGATACTCTTGATTTCTCTCTCGCTGACTTAGAATAGCTGTGATGGCAGACTATTTCACATACCTGCACACACACCTTTACACCTATACAAACCATAGGTCCTCTCCTCGGGAACACCTCGAGGGGGGAAACCTCTGGAGAAACACCCATTCCAGCAACATCTGACGTCCTGTATGGGATATAGCATTCTAAATTATGAAGTCATTATTAACTACTTTGCAGATAAAATCTCCCGTATTCACCATGACTTGGATGCTGACATTTTACCTGCAGTCAGAGTTTGCGGTTATGGAAGCTCAGTCTTGTCCTGTTTGTTTGGATCAGTTTCGGTTGGTATCACCCACTGATGCAGGGGAGGTACTTGGGGCAGTGAGGGCATCCACTTGTGAACTAGATGCTTGCCCGTCCTGGCTGGTGAAAGCCAGCCAGGAGATGCTGGGGCCGTTGCTGGCTTGGACTGTAGTGCCTCCCTTCAGGTGGGTCGGGTATCGGACGTTCTTAAAACTGTGGTTGTCCAGCCCCTGCTAAGAAGCCATCTTTGGATGCTGACACCCTGGCCAGTTATCAGCTTGTCTTTAACCTTCCCTTTTTAGGGAAGATTATTGAACTGGTGGTTGCCCGACAGCTCCAGACTCATCTTGATGCCGCCGGATTCCTGGACCCATTTCAGTTGGGCTTCTATCCTGGGTGGTATAGAGACTGTACCAATGACCTGAAACTGGAGACTGACAAGGGTAATTCTATCCTGTTGATCGTGTTAGATCTTTCAGCAGCCTTTGATACAGCTAACCATGCGGTGTTTGTTGTTGACATGTCTGCAGGACCTGGCGGGTGCACAGGGACCGCTCATGAGTGGTTCTGCTCCTTTCTGTCAGGGAGGTCCCAGAGTGTGGTGATGGGCGATTGCTGATCATCCTCTTGAGATCTCCCCTGTGGGGTCCTGCAGGGTTCCATTCTGTCCCGGAAGCAAAGAGGCGGCACAAGCGCTCTTCTCCTGTCCCCAAGGGGACAGACCAAACTGCTGAGAGAGGAGAAGGCTGCACTATCAAGTGAATAGAGGTAAACTGATCTGGCAACCACAAAGGAATGGCCAGTCAGAGTATACACAATACAAAGACAATGGGTGTAAATACGGGTGTTAATACATGTATATATTCAAAACAAGATACCTCTGGAGATCACAAGCTGCAGACAAATTATAACCGTGTGACTGATGGTGCAAACATAAATGTAGCACATAAACACTCCGTCCGTGTTGTATTCAAACATGATAATGCAAGCATAAATATGTGGGCATTTGCAAACAATTCCTATGGTGTTCATGACACAAATGTCCAGTTCAAACGTGTTTCGGGGATCCTCCCCCTTCCTCAGTGAACACTCTTAGAGATTCAAATCCTTGTCCAAAAGGTATGGATGCAAATGCACAAACACGGGCAATCTGCCCTTATCTCATATACATACACATGGTAGACACTGGACCTGGAAACTCCCCCTTATTAAGGGAAAGTAGCTGACGGCTTCAGTGGTTGGCTGCTGCCTGTAAAATCAAGGCACAGGGTAAGGGCAAGGAACACTCTGCTAGAATGCTGCCACATAGACTCCAACATACTCATGCCTAAAATAGGGAGTAATGGCTGGCAGCTGTACCCACATTAGTACCGGATCTCGCTGACTTGAGCTGCTCGTTGTTGCTAGTGCTCCACCCCTTGTTTCATTGAGACCGTCTCAGGCATCTTAACAAAATCCCGAACCCAGCATGAACACAATCCAAGAAGCCAAGGCACAGGGTAAGGGCAAGGAACACTCTGCTGAAATTCTGCCACACCATAGGAATGTCTCAATGAAACAAATCGCCCATGATTTCATCACCTCCAGGCTAGATTACTGTAATGCGCATGGAGCTGCCCTTGATAACTGTTCGGAAGCTGCAGCTGGCGCAGAATGTGGCAGCTCTCCTCATCTTGGGGGTGAGATGCCGGCAGCACGTTACACCGGTGCTCCAAAGTCTGCACTGGCTCCCTATAGCTTTCTGGGCACAATTCAAGGTGCTGGCTTTGACTTGTAAAACCGTAATGCTCTGGGCCCCACATATCTGAGAGACTGTCTATCCTTCCGTGCCCCGCTGCAGCCCTGTGATCTGCTGGGAGCGCCTCCCTGTGGGTACCATCGGTTAGTCTTGTTCATACGATGAGGGCTCAAAGGGGGATGTTCTTGGTTGCTTCCCCAATGCTGTGGAACTCCCTTCCCCCAGAGGTTTGTCTGAGCCAGAGCCTGCGCGTCCTCCGAAGGTGGTGTAAGACCTTTCATTTTGTTAAGACGTTTGGCAAGCAGGGATAGGGGGTTTGGGTGGGGGTGGCTTGAGAGGGTTTTGTGGTGGGGTTGGGGAATGGGGAAGGGAAAGTTTGGGGGTTTGGGTTTTTATGCTATTTTATATGTATTGTTTTTATTTGTTTCATAAGCTGCCCTGAGCCATCTGGGAAGAGGGTGGTAGAAATTTAAATAAATAAATAAAAATAAATTACACTTCGCACACCTTCATTCCTCATTCATAAAAACGCATCCTTGCCAGGGAAGAGATACGCTGTTGGTAGTTTGCTTGGCTTAATTACATGTACCAACCATGCCCCAGTATGGGGGAGAGATTGATGTAGACGAACATCTAAGTGTGTTGTATTGTTTTGTGATCATTTGCAATATAGAGTCCTTGGACTCAATTTAATCCTATACTGTTTGTTGTTTCTTTATGGCTTTCATTTCTTTTAGTCATTGGCAATGGGAGGGTGTGAGCTGCCACCCCAGCACCCTTAGAGAGATACTCATCCAGTTTCTCACGAGCCCCTTCTAAGCAAAGATTCTACAAAAGGGAGTTGGGGGTGTAGATACCCGGTACGTTTAGTTAGGAGCTAAAGCAAGGCAGGTTTGTCTGCAACTTCTTTACTTTTTAAACAAATTTCAGTTCTCGCAAGGAAGACCTTTTATAGTTAGATTACAGTACTGCAATGAATTAAAATGCCTATTTAAAAGCACAATGTTGAACAGGATACTACTCTGTTTGTATTGGGCAAAAAAACCCACATTAGCTTATTTCTCTCCAGAAAGCTTACACTTCATATTATGGCTTATGTTCAATGTATACAAGGCCCTAACTGAGACTGTTAGTCTTAATTGACAGTCTTTAAAATAGTTGCAATCCAGAGCTGAATGTGGTGGATCTTGCATAAGACCAGCATTTTGTACTCTTCTTGTATCAGCTTTTTTTAGATTAGTGTGTTTGAAGCCTTTTTTTTGTAGTCACAGGATAGAGTGCAATCTTCCTGAACCTCCCTTGCAAGTCTACCTTAGCCCCAGTCTCCAGGAGCATTCAGTCAATTCCAGTCATGTCTAGAGAGGCCACTAACAAGAACTCTTCTTTGGGTGTCAACCTCTATTATTATTATTATTATTATTATTATTATTATTATTATTTATTTTATTATTTATTATTAAATAATAATAATAAATAGGTACTCAAAGCTATTTACAGTCATAAAAATATAAATAATATAAAATCAATGTAAAACAATTTTAAATAGGGAAGGTAAAAGGGAGGACAAACTACATTAATGGGAACCGGCAGTTGATTCTTGAAGCACCTAGAAAATAAATGAGTTTTCTGATTCTTTTTAAAGATAAAGTGAAAGAAACTAAGGGTAAAAACAAATGAGCAGTTAGCCCTCTGGAGTCTGTGTTCAGTTCACGGAGCCCCACGCAGTTGCCATGCACATATTTGGCATATCCAGCCTAACAAATGGTAGCAGAAAATTATGGGAAAGTACTAGAAATAACATCCTGAAAATCCCCAGACTGTCCCTTAAACTCTGAAAATGAATGAAAATGACCCCTGCTGTGTCTGTCTTCTCTATTCTTTTTCCTTTTTGGAGCATTCCAAAAAGCAACAGTAAACAGCCAAAGCGTCAGTGAGAGTGGAGAGCGCGCTCACTCCTTGGATCATTCCAGGTGCTGCATCTGGGACTCTAATGTCCTGGTGGGCCTGTACGTGGGCAGTGACTGCATGCACCTTAATAGATGGGAGACTGTTCCAGGGGCACATATTAGCCAGCATTCTCCGACGGTCCGCCATGAGTGGGGGCTGAGTGGCAGGCCCATGTCCGTTGTCGGCGAACATCTGGCAAACACCTAATAAATGGTGTGGTCTAACATGGGCTGTTCTCTCGTTTGTTTGTTCACTCTATGATGAACATCCAGAGCACAATTTCCACACTGAGGGGCCCATCACAGTAAAGACCTGATCATCTGGTGACTTAGACATAATGGCAGGATCCCCAAATAATGAGTGGTTACTGAGCACAGATACCCATCAGCATGAGGTTCCAGGAGCAGGTCTTGAGCAGGTTTGGACTCATTAGATTTTTGCTCTTATAAGAACTATTATATTGTATCCCACAAAATTAAATTTGTTTTAAAACCAAAATTTAGAGAAACCTGTTCATTGGAACCTTAACGTTTACATACTTCTGAAATTAAAAAGGCTATTCCCTGGGGGTTTTTAAATCTTGGAATAAGAGCGCTTCTGTTAATAGCTTCCAGTGTATCATCAATTCAGGGCGGACAGGGTGTTACTTTTGGCTGTTGTCGGTGGATATCCTTGTATTTGTACTGGCTTTTGAACAGCAGATACGTTTCATGTGTTGCTAAAAGTTGTTGGATATCTTTGTGACTCTTCCTAAATTTTTAGAGCTTCTTCCTACTATACAGGGATGGCGCGTGGTCTAGTAGTGCTTAGAAGTTGGGAGTAAGAGTCGGGATTCCTGGATACTGTTTTTCATCAGACAGGACTCTAAATCTCAATGTATCCACTTACAAAATAGATATTGGAAATTCAGAGCATAGGTAACAGTCAGAACTGCTTTTGAGGGGTTTAGGATAAAAAGTTTTTTAAATATTTTAAATTTTAAAAAACCTTTTCTTGGAGGTTTTCGGAATTCTGTTCAACTGAAGGGAAAAAAAATAATTAAAATAAGTTCCTAATTGTTTGAAATGTTACAAGTAGAAATCTTATTATTCAAACTGCGTAGTGGACAACTTGCCAGTTTGGGATTCATGGATGCTGATATACCTAGTTGTGATGCAACCACAGTACTGTGTTTCTCTGCAATCTAGAGTGAAGGAAGCAAAGGGAATTGTTACCAGGAGACTAACCGAGGATAAACCAGATTAAAATTAGGATGGCTGGAATAGCGGAAGCCATAAAGAACGGACTTCTCTCGTGGTTTATTAGAACAAGTGCATTTGTGCTTGAAGTCTCTCCTAATGTATCATGAAGGTACACTTATCTCTCTTTTCTTTTTACTATGATGAATGCACAGAGGACTCTTGTCACCTACCGTGGAATCTGCTTCAGTTGAATTTCTTTGCCCATGTAAAAAAGTTTTATCAGAAATTTTATTTAAACAGACCTTAAGGAAATGATGATGCAGCGAACTAATGGTCAGATTAAGTTAGCAACAGATTTCTTCTTCTCCAGTCACCTTCCCTCCCCTTGGAAGCAAAGAGTCAGAGCAGACAGCAGAGGAGAAGTGTGTGCGGACACGCATAATCCTATCACTTCTGACTCTGGGAGTCTTGAGTGTGCTGGAGATGGGGAAACCTGGTGCTCGCTCTCCTGACAGTCTACTTGAGATTGTCAAAGTCAAAACTGAAAGAAATTGTGTGTGTGTCTCAGTGTGAGTCTGCATGTCCAGAGAGCTGGAAAAAACGGATGTTCCCTAATACCCATCTCCAATCTGCCTGACATGAAGACGTATCCTGACAGAATATATGAATGAATTTGTTTTTTAAATTTTGTTGTGAAGCCATTTGACAGGCAGGAGGGGTGGTATAGAAATAAAAATCATTATTATTATAAACTACAGTATTTTAACCACGTGCTGCCAATAAATCATTCATACACGCAAAGGTCCTGATATTTTTAGCTGGGTGGCTATTCTTTATTCCCGAACTAAGCAAACAGTGACTCTAAAGCTACATGTGGCTCTTTGGCCCCATTGTGGTGAATATATGCGGCTCTTGGGATTGGGAAACTTTGCCTCCCCTGCTATAAACATATTAAAAAAGCAAGTTATCCTGGTTCAGAATTCTGCTTGTCCAGATCAAGAAGCAATCCATCCCCCTAGTCCTGCAGCTAGGGAAAACAAATTAATTCAACTTAGTCAGAAATTCAAGTTCTTTTTAAAGGGATTCCACTGTATGCTCCTCGTTTGATACAGACTACTTGCACCCATCCAGCAAGGCTTCACAAATACAGCTTTGAATGGCCTCTCATGGAGCAGGAACAGTCTGTCTAGTATTCTAGAATACCAAGCACTAAAACGATTTTCAATGAGATACCTGGCTCTTTATTGCTCTCTAATTATTATCGAGATCCAAGAAAAAGGCTTTGTGCAAATGACTGTTTCCTTGTCTGAAGCTCAGCAGCATATAATTAGTTTCAGCAGTAGTTAAGCTTTCAGTGTTTACTGATTAAGGACTTGATTCTACTCCTGTCGAGAATTTTGCTGTCCGGTTCCTTGGGAGCAGGGCCAGGCTGTAGACTTTTATAGGAAATTACTTTCAGTGTTTTTCTTATTAAATTTTGAGCCTTTGCAGGAAATTGGTGGTCTAGGAGTCATAAGGTAATAAAATCTTTTCAGTCATCATATGTGATTTAAAAAGCATTTTGAGGGAACAGGATTTGTAAGTCACTACAGTCTTGGGGGAGCAGTGGTAACATGTGGACAGACAATTGCAGTCTATGACTTTCTTCCCTGTTTGCTTTCAATGAAAAACAGTCCCTAACATGTCTGCAAAATGACTTAACTAAGAGACAGAAACCTGGAGGGTGGGGGAATACACCCACCAATATCACTTTCAGTGATCACAAGCCATATCGGATTCTCTTCTAATATTTGCCACTGAGGCAAGGCTGTTTTACTTGGCTTCCTGCTACTTTAAGCACGCTGTAATATACTTTACTGAAACAGTGCATATTTTATTCAGATGAATGGGATAAAATTTTCATCCCGACTTGGGTCACCTACACCCATATAGGCCCCATTCTTGCATTATTTATTATTTATTTATTTGTTGTATTTTTAATCCTCTTCCTCTTGCACGCAGGCAACTCGGAGTGGCTCACAACAATAAGCTAAAACATATAAAACCTTATAAAAACCTTATAAAACAGTATAAACATAAAGGTGGAACCAAAAAAAACCACACACCCCAAACCCTCACCTCCCTACCCAACTCCCTCACCAAAGGAGGTCTTACACTGTCTTTGGAAAGAGGGGAGGTCATGGGCCAGGCGGGCCTCTGTCAGGAGGGAATTCCACAGCCTAGGGACCACTACAAAAAACGCCCTCCCCATTGCTGCCACCCGGGAAACCCAGGGGACCTCGAGTCGGGCATCCCAGGGTGACCGCAATGGCAGCACCACAGTTCGGAGTATGAGGCGGTCCCACAGGTAAGCAGAACCCACGCCTTTTAGGGCTTTATAGGTCAATACCAACACCTTGAATGAGGCCTGGAAGACAGTAGGCAGCCAGTGCGGAGAACGGAGCACCGGTGTAATGTGCTCGTGGCGACCCGTCCTTGTTAGGAGACGGGCCGCTGCATTCTGCACCAGCTGCAGCCTCTGGGCTATCACCTAGGGTGGCCCCACGTAGTCCAATCTAGAGGTGATAAAAGCATGAATGATGGTGGTCAGGTCAGAGTCCGAAACATACGGCCACAGCCATCGCACCAGATGTAACTGGCAAAAGGCGCTCTTCGCCACAGCTGCCACCTGGGAATCCAGGTGGAGCTGAGAATCGAGAAGCACCCCCAGACTACGGACCTGAGTAGCTAGAGGAGGGTACACCAATGCTCCGTTCTCTGCACTTGCTGCCTATTGTCTTCCGGGCCCAATTCAAGGTGTTGATGTTGACCTATAAAGCCCTAAACAGCTTGGGCCCTACTTACCTGCGGGACCGTCTCATGCCCCGGGCCGTCGTGCGACTCCTGCAGTCGGCCAGGGACGCCCAACTCAAGGTCCCCCTGGGTTTCCTAGGTAGCAACGATGTGGAGGACGTTCTCGGTAGCTACTCCTAGGCTGTGGAATTCACTCCTGACGGAGGTCCACCTAGCCCCGGACCTCCCTTCTTTCCGAAGACAATGTAAGACCTGGCTGTTCCCCAGGCCTTTGGGGAGGGAGACAGGTAGGGTGGGGTGGGGGAAATACTTGGGTTCAGTTCCACTCTTTTACTGATTTTTATAGGTTAAATAAGTGTTACGAGTTTATAATTGTTTTAAGCGTTATGTTTTAGATTGTTGGAATATGTTTTTTAAATATATTGTGAACTGCCCCAAGCTGCTATTGTGAACAGGAGGGAGCAGGATATAAATGTAGAGAAATAAATAAATACTCAATTTATTTTACCTTGTCACATTTATTTTGTCTTGGTGTGTGGGGTTTTGGTTCTTTACTCCTCCCCCACCCACCCCAATTGAATGCATTCTGCTTCCTTTCTACACTCTCTAAAATGAGTCTGGCCAAGCAACAGTCGCCCTTTTTTCTTTCAGATCTAGGTGTGTCACCAATCGTGAGCTACTTGAATCTCCTTTAAAATATTCTTAGAATTAGGGTTGTCTGAGAACAAAAAATTGTTAAAAAATGAATAACTTGTATGTAATAATGTTGATGGGTGGAGGTTTTTAAAGTGTTTGAAGAAGTTTAAGAAAACAGCCTGTCCTTAACAAACTGCAATAAATAATATGACTGTTTCAAACAATCTTCTGTAAACTAAAACTAGTGTCAGCCATATTGTTCATTGTGCATAAGTCTCATTTTGTTTTTTATTATTCCATCACAGATACTGAGCAAAATTTTATTTCATGGTGCTTTCGTGCTTACATTTAATTTCAGATAACTTAGCAACACAAAATGCTGCAAGAAAAAATATTTTCCAGTTTGGCCCTAAATGCTTTCAAAACTACCTTTTTGGAGTCCTTTCAGGAGAAGGGAAACATGGAATTCTAAATAAATAGAATGATATTTGGTGAAATCATTTTTCTGTTCTGTTTCCAAATAGTTAGGTTCCAAAATTTTTGCCTGCACACACCCAGTTTGAGACTTAAATATAATCTGGTGATCCCAGATATCAACAAAGTATATCGTCTGTCTCCTGGGATCACGATGTCCTCTGTAGATGGTCTGAGCCTGCTCGGGGTCTGCCTAGCCCCACTGTTTAGGAGCTTTTGTTCTAAAATGTGAATTAAAGTATAGATAATTGAGGTCACAAATTTAACCTGTTTTAGCTTTTTTTTCCCCCCTATTGTTTTGCTTTGAACGTCTTCACCTCGAACAAGCAACCAAGGAAGAAGAGGGGGAGGAGGACTGTAATTTTGTAAGACCTGCTTCAAAAAAATAATAGCAGCTCTTGAGTTCCCTCCCTTGACTGCAGCTGTTAAACAGCACTCCACATGCTGTGCTGACCTCACAGATTATTTTGGGACATACAAAGAAACAAAGACGGAGGTTTTAAAAAGTCGAGCTTTAGTAGAAACTCGTGGTATAATCAGTGTTGAAGAGGTTAAAGTAACTGTAGCCTCTTAAGTATTTTGAACAGTGGAGAGCTTTTTTTCTAAATTGCCACATGGACTACACCAGACTTAGTTTTGAATGTTTTTATTTCATATACTGTCTAGTTAATTTGTTTTAAAATGTTGCTATTAACCATTCGTGGCTGTATTATGGATTTATTAACATCTGTTGCTTCTTCCAGGTTACAGCCCTGCAGGAAGCCACAGATGATGCTGTATTCAAATTTGAACCATTCATTCTTCACGTGCAGTGTCGAGAGTTGAAGGATGCACAACTTCTGGTAAAGTGAAAAGTGGTGGTCTCTTTAAATTCCTTGCTGACTAAGTAAAATGTTGGCACTTGGCTGTCTTTTAGCACCCAAGGTAATTCCCAGAAGTACTGTGTATTTAATAACAGGGCAGGAAAAATATGCTGATGGAGGAAATCAGGATTTAGATATTTTACAGATGTTGTCATGCTCTCTAATAAACATGAATTCGGGGCTTCATTGAATTTGGTATCGAAGGACATAAGTAGTGTCATACGGAGTTAGATGAATGGTCCATTGAGCCCAGCATCCTGTCTCTGACAATGGCCACCCTCAGTCACTTCGGAGAAGTACCCAACAAATCCTAATGGAGAGATCCATTCCCTGCTGATCACTCCTGAGAGCAAGAGCTGTCTCATGATCATCTTGACTAATAGCCATTTATGGACCTCCTCCAAGAACTTATCCAGTCCTTGTTTAAACCCAACAATACTCCTGACCTTCACAAAGTCCTCTGCCAACAAGTTCCACAAGTTAATTGTAGGCTGAGTAAAAAAAGTATCTTTTTATTGTTTTAAATCTGCTGCCAGTTAGTTTCATAGAGTGTCCCCTAGTTCTAGTATTATTTCAGAGGGTAAATAATGGCTCCCTGTTTACTTGTTCCACACCACTCATGATCTTATAAACCTCTCTCATATCCCTTCTCAGTCATTTCTCCAAGCCAAAAAGCCCTAATCTATCAAGCCTCTTTTCATACGGAAGCTGTTTTTGTTCATTTTCGGTGCCCTCCTATGCACCTTTTCCAGTTCTATTATATCCTTTTTGAGATGGAGCAACCAGAATAGCACACAGTATTCAAAGTGTGTCCGCAACATAGCTTTATATAGCAACATTGATATTTATTTACTGTTTTATTCTCTCTCCCT
Source organism: Sphenodon punctatus (assembly GCA_003113815.1). NCBI lineage: Eukaryota > Metazoa > Chordata > Lepidosauria > Sphenodontia > Sphenodontidae > Sphenodon > Sphenodon punctatus. The sequence goes on from QEPC01012154.1 coordinate 915,069, forward strand.
TTCTGAATAATTCCTAACATTTTCAGTTAATTGTCCACAAGGACACCAAGATCAGGGCTCTCACTGACTTCTGCGGGGCAAAGATTTTGACCCAAAGTCATCTGAAAACAGTTGTTTTTGATCTCTCAGCTGGAGCAGCTTAGCGGGCAGATGATTGCCTAAATTATCTCTCTGGAGTTTACATACTACTATAGTAGGTGCTTTGCTACTTGCTAGGACCATTTGGCTCCCAAGCCTTGGGCAGATTAAGTAGCACTGTTGCCTTCTATTTACCAAGAGTTGCCAGCCTGCACAAGATCATCTTATTCTTCACTTGATTCATACTGGCAACTTGGCTTAGGTGACTCTTGCAGATTTTGCTGTTCTGCAGAATCGAAGGATATTTCTAACTTTTCTGTTTATCAAACTATCTGCATGCAATTGTCTTGTCGGCCACCAGCTATTTAGCTAGTAAGTATGAACTTCTCTGTGTCTTGATGGAACAGTTCAAAGGAGAAACAGCCACCTCTTACCCATGTCATTCCAATTTAATAAAAACCTGGCTAAAATGTTAAATTCTGATCATGTAAACACCTTTTTTAATTGTCACTTGGAGCTAAAGCTTTTAGTAAACTCTTCCAGATTTGTTGTTAAACTGCAAAATAATCTAGAGTAAATTTCCACCTGTGTTGATCCATAGTGAGCATACTGTTCTCTACAATAGTTTGGGGTTGTTGCTTTTTTTTGTCTCTACAGCATTCAGTGGCTATAGGTTCTGGTTTCAGGAACTCTGGAATTACAGTGAGCACGAAAGGGAAAATCATGATGGTATGTGTGATTTTTCTACTTTGATTGATTGATTGATTGATTTAATAAATTTATACCCCGCCCCTCCTGCCACGCAGCCCAGGGCGGCTTCCAACAATTTAAAAATACAATAAAAACCATTTAAAACACTCATAATAATAATACTATTAAAATATTAAGACAGGGCTAAAGTCATACATATAATAAACAGTATAAAGTAAACAAAATAGGTGGGGGAGCTAGACACTTCACCCTACCCTCCCTCCCTCCCAAAGGCCTGGGCGAACAGCCAGATTTTGCAACTTCACCGGAATGTCAACAGGCTAGGGGCCAGGCGAGCTTCCTCCAGAAGGGAGTTCCAAAGGCGTGGCCCAGCCACCGAGAATGCCCTCTCCATTGTTGCCCCCCGCTTAACACGGGGGACCTCCAAGAAG
>QEPC01012154.1:919661-981908 GCA_003113815.1 Sphenodon punctatus
GGTGGGGGAGGGGATAGGTCAGCCCTCTCGGCTGTCCTCTGTACTCCCCCCCCAACCCTCACAGTATCTTTCTCTTCTGTTCCCCCTGCAGAATCCAACAGTGGGGGTGTAGGAGGGGTGGGTAAGGGGGTGTGTGGCAACAGCGAGCACGGGGACCCTCTTGGGGGCAGCTAGATGACAAAGTCCTGAATTGGTGGGGGTTCACAGCCTTCACCCTCGACTCTTATGCAGAGCGGGCCGCCTTGTCTCCTTGACTCTGCTAACGGCTCCGCCAACGGCTGCTTCGCCCTGAGGGCGCCGCCCTCAGCGCAGCCCTCTGCTATAAGCAGCCTACCTGAGGGTGGAGACAGGGAAACACACAGGTGTAGGTGGCAATCCTCCCTGCAGCTTCAGCCTCTGGGGCCAAGCTCTCCTGGAACTTAGCAGCAGAATTCAACAGTCACTCATTTCTATATGCACTTCTTTTAAAAGTGTGAGATTTTTATAGTAATACAAAATGACACTTGCAAATGACAGTGCACACTAGTTTTTTTTTAAAAAAACCATCTAGGTCACACCAGACTGTTACCACTGAAAAGACAATTGCATCTTCTCAGATGTGATTTTTATTGCAACTGCCCATGCTGTTTTAGAGCTGCTATTCTCAGTTATTGTCATCTCGTACTATCTAGGCTGTCAGGAGTACTCATTGCTTAGAAGTTCCACTAAGCCAGAGAGGAAAACTGATGGTCACTGAAGATTATATTAACTTTCTGGTTCAGATAGCTAATCGGAAGATGGAAGAAAACAAGAAAAGAATTGACAGGTTTGTTAACTACATCAATTCTGGTTATAAACATTGAAATATAACTGCACAAAGTTAATACTACATCGGCGGGTCCAGAGAAGCAGTAAATCTGCTTTAAAATGCAAGTTTAGGAAAGTTTAATATTTTGAAATTTAAAACAGGTACAAGATTTTGGTAAAGTGATTGAGTTCATATTGAACAGCTTCTCTCTAGCACTAATAGCATACAGTTAGTTGCATTTATTTGCAACTTGTAATATTACAAACATAATATTATTTTTCAATTTAACAACTGCTGTAGTTGCTATTTGGTGGTTGTATCATGGCCAACAGAGGAGGAATGAGTTTTACAAGGTAAGAAGCAAAAAATACATACTAAAATATTTGGAAAACACCTGCTGTGTATTCAGCAACACGAAAGGGGCTTTGGTGTGTGGAGGGTATATCATCTCCTTGGACACCTTGCTCGCGTACTTCATCCATAGGCGAGTGGAACAGAAGGTATGTGCATCAATGTCCCCAGTCTGACTATGGCGACCTGTGGGTGTTAAAATTCTCTTATGTAACATTTCGTTCTTACATGTGTGTTGTAAAAGGATTAACTCTCTACGTGCAGACCTTAAGAATCATACAGCAAGTGTATGTTTCTCTACAGGTTTTACAGCTGCCTACAGTTAGCTTTGAAAACTGAAGACTGCCTCAGTAACTCATCACTTGAGAGGAAACCGAAGACTCGTCCTGTGGATGTCTACAGAAGAAAAAGAAAAAGAAATAAAAAGGGTGACTGCATATCTCCAGAGAAAAATAAAGGAGAGTTGGAAACTACTAATGACCCAGAAACCAATCTTGATTTTTTCACTGAACTGTCCTGATGGAGGATGTTGCGTATTTGTTCATATAGTCATAGCCATGGGGGGAGACAGGGTAAAGCGAGATGTAATTTGGGCCTGCCTTGGACCAGGACCTGGAGGCACGTGTAAACACGTGCCACCAGATGTTGGACAAGGATCGCCCTGGGTGGTATTGACTGCTAGCCCGGGCTGTGACCTCCAGACAACTTCCAAGGTCACAGCCCAGAGCAGGCCAGTGTGTACAAGCACGTCTCGGTCCGCGGCTTGCCGGCAGCTTGCCACCATGGCCAGCAGCTTTGGCTGTGCCTCATTGGCCATCATGATTGGGGGCAGACCACTGGGAGCACAGTGTGAGTGGGGCCAGCTGTCTGCACGTTTGTTGTGCTCCCGATCGTACCCAGGCCATGTGGCTGGCAGGAGGACTCCCCGGCCATAGTCGCATCAGGTCAGTGTGTCGGGCTGTGTCGTCCGGGATTTTCCACGCCGGGATGGCCTGGGGTTCAATTGCACCCACAACCTGTCTGTTTTTACCCACAGATGCTAGTGTAATGAGATGTCTCTTGTACTGCTCTTTAGAAGAGCTATTCGCCCTCATGTGCTCTAGGATGTCGCATGTTCTTAATGATGATTGCAATGAAAATAACCAGCAAATTCATCCTACAAACATTGGGAAATTGGACTTGAATTTGCACATGAAAATGCCACAACATCCTGGAGAACACATTCTTTATATTAACAGACTGGACAGCTAACTATTTCCATTAATGCAAATGCAGGAGTACTTCAAATCAAATTTGATAGTTAATTATAATTTTTTAAACATGTTTTGTTTGTATTTTGCTTGTTTAAATGCCAACCAGGTTATACATATTAATCTGAAACTACCTCTTGTTGTTAAAGAATTCTTTTATTACCTACTCCATTTACTCAGCACATAAGCGAGTTTGTACAGCCACCTCTGAAAGAAAAAGCTCTTGTTATTAAAAGGGTAACAAAACCTGGAAAAGATTCAATAAACTATTGAATATTTATACCCATGATTAATTTTGAACCACTGGATTAAATTCTCCAGAGTGTCACCAAAAGCTGGGTGCTGTCATCGGCATTTACAGCCATCTGTTCCTCTATCCAGGGCCAGCATGGGGAACTTGAACCAGCTGATTACAAGACCTTAGGAACCAGCTACCACCTGGGCATTACTGGAGTACATCTCATTTGCAACTCCCCTTCTTGCTCTGCATAGAAGCAGGCTGGGATCTCTGCTCTCAGTACAGAGGAAGTGGACGGGGCAAAGAAACTGCCGCATTGTATTGTAGATGGCTTGGGGAAAGTGGAGGCTGTTGGACCAGGATCTGAATCCTGAAGTTCTGTTTACTCTGATTGGCGGCAACTAAGTTTGTTTCCTTCACAAAACCAAAATACTCAGCCACTGAATGTATTTTTATCATTCACTTAAAGTCCAGCTACAATAAAATGGAATACCATGACAAAATAAAGAATGGTACCTTAAAATAGGAGTTACAAATAAATATAAACACAGTAGCTACTTAATAAAATAAATATATAGCAGAACCGCAAGAGTTTTCCTAATAGAAAACGCTTTAGGATTCCATACAAAAAACACCTTGCAAGGAGAAACAGTCTCGGAATCTCCACCAAGGAAGTCAATCTCCACATGTAATCATCAACCTTTTATAACAAATGCTTATCTCAGGAATGTGACGAGCTATAAACAAAAAGATGTTTATAATTCACATTCCAAGAATCTCAAAGCAATCTCTGGCTTCTGCATTGACATAATTAACATGTTAATGACAGTGTTATTAACATTACAGGCTTCTCCATTTCCATATATGCAAACATTCCATATACAATAGAATACATGAGGGCCTCTGGTGGCCATACTTACTCATTCTCGATGTAACCAAGCCTCGCGTCTTTTGTGAATGTTACACCCCTTGTCTCTTCCTCTGTTCCCCTTTTTCCGTCTCTCTTACACACACACACACTCCTGCAATCTCTCAAATTGTAAGCCCTAGGGCAGGGACCATGTTTATTCCATTACTTTGTAAAGTGCCAGGTACATTGCTGGAGCTATATAAATGCTTGCTAATAATAATAATTACACCAGCATAATTTAAATTCATATTCAATATTTTAAAGGCTACAGTACCTGCAACTGATTTCATTGCTTTCAAACCTTACAATAATAATGGAGATGTTTATTTGACTTAAAAAGCATATTCATACAAATAAACACAGCTTTTGAAACTTCTACCCAAGAGGCAGGTGATTTTACTTGAACATGAATACAAGTACAACGTAAAGAGTCTCAAAACCAGCATCCCTTATGGACTGGGGACAGTTGCCTTAAGTCAGAGCTGCCCAACCTCTTGGTCACCATGGGCTGGATTACATCATGAAAATCTGCTGGTTGGTCAGATTCCCCTTTCAGTTCTATCAGCATGCAACTGGTGTATGTTATTTCTATAGCACCGGGATAGTCAACTGCTGTTTGAACTTATCAAGACAGCAAGGGGTGGGCTGTGCCTCAGGTGGTAGAGCGCATGCTTTGCATGTATAAGGTCCTAAATTCAATCCCTGGCATTTCCAATTCAGGATCGCTGGTAGCTCGCCTGGGTGGGGCTCCTGCTGGAGGGTCTCAGGTAGCACGCCTGGGTGAGGCTTCTGCTGGGGATCCTGGAGGGTCTCAGGTAGCACGCCTGGGTGAGGATTCTGCTGGGGATCCTGGAGGGTGTTGGGTAGCATGCTGGAGATCCTGGAGGGTCTCGGGTAACACGCCTGAGTGAGGCCTCTGCCGAAGAACCTGCTGCCGTGTCAGGTTGTGACTACTGGGCTAAGATGGACCATTGGTCTGACTCGGTTAGGCAACTCATTATATCCTAAGACAAACTCTGAGTTAAGTTAATCATGCAGAGCTTGGAGCTGTTGTTGCGTGATGTCATTCTGTAGGCTAGGTGGAAGCCACTCTGGGCCACCAGTTGGGCAGCCCTAGTCCAAGCTATGTGCTGGGTTGGAAGGTGCATGTGCTCAGAGATTAGAACAACAAATTTACGGTTACAAGCTGTCTTAACTGCATATAGGTTACTTGCATTTAAATGAGATTTCTAAGTAGTTGCACTAAGGTGAACTTTTTTCCCTATACTACTCAGTTGATACCAGCACTTTACAGTTTTACATGCTGAACTAGTTAATAAGAGCACCTAGCTCTTAGCCGCTACTTCCATTATAAAATTTACTCTGTGGTTTCGAACTCTACTCTGGCAGGACAGCTGCGCTAAGGAAATTGGTTATTTGGGATCGTGGTTCTCTAGTGCTGTAATTAAAAGGCTGTCAGTGTTTCCATTACTTAAGCTATCTTCGAGGGGGAGGGTTTAATTCCACTGGAAAAAAGTGCTTTAGCTGAAAATGATTTTACAGGGTGTCAGTCTAGATTAAGACTTAATAGTATCTTTTTAAAAAGCTGTTGGACCATGTTTCGAGTAAGAGGCATGCCAAAAGTAGAGGTGGAGCTGTCTGATGCTTAGGCTCTTGTTTAATTTTTTAAAAATAAAACTAAATTCTGCTGGTTCACGGCTGAATCTTTATATAAAGCAATGTTCCACTGCAAGAAAAATGTTAGCAGTACAGTGATGAATTACCAGCCTCTTCACCATAATATAGCCTCACGGCTTTTGTGGCAGAAAACATTGGTTCTGGAGAACTGCCTCTCTTGGGTCCTAAGCTTGAGGATATGAGAAGTGTCCTAGTAGGTCAGACCAGTGGTCCATTTAGCTCAACATCCTGTCTGTGACCATGGCTATCTTGCTTGGGTCTTCTTAAACGACCGGGGGTGGGGGGCATGGTCAGTACATGGGACAGCAGCAGGGTGCCCATGCACATGAAGTGTGCAGGAGGGCTTCAAACAAGCAGCTCCCGGCAGGGCTACCCCGTCCACAAGGCAGTCATCCTGGCCCGCATGGGCACTCCGGATTTTTCAGGCATGCTCTGTGCGTGGCCTTGGGGAGTCCACTGCATGGGTCACAGGAGTGCAGCTCCTCATGCACCAATTTCATATGAGCAGCTGGACGTGTGGATGGTGGGTGGTCATGCATGGATGCATCTCATTTAAAAACACCCTTTATCAGATGACTACCCTTCAGTGGCCTGGCTAACTTCAGTGGCTTTCCTGCTATTTTCATCCCTTTTTGTGGGAAATGTTGAGGCGAGGATTTGACATCTTGTCATTGGTAATAGAGAATTTGACACTTTTGCTTTTTCATACTACTTTAAGATGCCAGGCCATCATAGAAGGCTTAGATTTGCATAAACATAGAATGAATAACATGTAGTTTTTAGCAGTACAATCAGAGGTAACCTCAAATGTGACTTGAATAGGGGAGGGGGAGAAAGTAGTTCAGATATGTTGTTAGACCAACTAGGATAGCTTGTCTAGTACAAGATAACATCTTAACTACTTTGTCTCCATCTCTTACATCTGGGACTGACACAGCAACCAGGCTTTCTAGATATGAATGAATATATTATTATTATTATTATTATTAACAAACATTTATATAGTGCCAGCAGTGTACCTGGCACTTTACAAAGTAAATAAATAGACACGGTCCCTGCCCCTAGGGCTTACAATCTGAGAGAGAGGAGCTGGGGGAGAGACTTAGGAAGGGGAACAGAGGGAGAGACAAGGGGTCTAACATTCATGAAGATGCGAGGTCTCAAGTGCACGTACTTGGCTTGGTTACGATGAGAATGACAGCAGGCAGGTCCATGTTGCAAGGATAAGGGTAAACCGATCGTAGGTATAGGAATAGTGGCTCAGCAGGATAAAGAGTCAGACAGAGCAGAGCGAAAGAGGTGAGTTTTAAGGAGAGATTTGAAGGTATGAAGGGAGGGGGCAAGGCGGATGTGGACAGGGAGGGAGTTCCAGGCATGGGGGGCAGCAAGTGAGAAGGGACGAAGGCGCTTAGGGGAGCAGGGAAGGCATGGAAGGGTGAGAGAAGGGACAGAGGAGGAGCGAAGTGCACGGGCTGGAGTATGGAGGGCGATAAGTGCAGAGAGGTAGGGGGGAGCAAGGTTGTGAAGAGCTTTATAGCTGAATATATAGCAGCAGCCATAGGGAGCAGGGTCTGCTGGGAGAGCTGGGGGCATGAGATGACTATAGGGCATGTCTACAAAGCCACGGGTAAGGTGTAGGATAGTGTCATGCCACACTGTTTCAGAGAAGATGTATGCAAAGACTAGCAGTCTGGCCATACGCACGGAGCAGGAGAAACGTCTAGCACAGTGTATGAAGTGATGAAATTGGGAATAGTATCCCAAAGCTTGCATTCTTCTAGGAGCCTACAAACTTCCACGCTCCCAAAGCCCTTTGCTCTATTTACTGGGGCTCCCTATTGCCATTTGGTTCCACCTCGGACTATGTCAAGGAGGAATCTTCTGCGACTTGAGTAAAATTCCAAAGCAGTCTTACCTCCATGACCACTTGAATAATCACATGGATTTATTGGGCCCAGTCAAGCGTGCAGGCATGCATTTGGGAGTAGGTTGTGCGCACACGCTGAGACCGCACCAAACGCAGAATGTGTGAACACCATGCACAACACATCTATACCCTGCATGTGGTGTGTGCACATGATGTGCGCACGTTCTACACTTGGTGCATGCATGCACTGCACGCATGGAGTTGTTTTCATCTTGGATTTGCCCATGGCCCCTTTACATTTTGAAAGACTTTCTGGGAATGTTCTAGTCTAGCCATCACCTTCCACATGATTAAGGAATGAAATTAACCATGGGCTTAAACTGAGGCATACAGTAGTTTAGGCTTGGCAGTCCCTGTTTTAAGATGGCAACATTAGTTTGCAAGTAACAAGCACTTCGGGGATGGAGAGGAGATTCCCTCAGGTGAAAGTCAGGAACGGGAAGGCTGGGATGAGATGGGATTTTACGGAGGCTTTCTATAGATGTGATCTATATTTGGTTTTATATGCTGTTTGTATATGTTGTGAGCTTCCCTGGGCCTTTGAAATTAGTCAGGGTATAGATTTAAAATAAGCTACATAGTGTGGGCCAACCTGCCTACATCAGTAACCCCTGCAACAGATGGTTTAAAAAGTAAAGGGTGCAGGGTGGGTTTTTTTGTTTTTTAAAATTACTCTTTTTATGGGGCTAAGCTACAACCATATTCCTTAATGCACAGGACTAATCTGTACCTGCTAATAGTCCTAATTATTATTATTAATGTATTAATTATATAGTAAAAGCAATGTGCCTAGTGCTCATGCACAGTTACATTTACATGACAGCAAATACAGCACACAAGTCTACATACAAGTCAATGGTTCACCTACACTGGAAAAGAGGGTTCCTCAACACCTTAGATTCTAGGGAGACGGTTACCACCACCTCAAACAGGGCAGTGGTATGGCCTGCAGAGCCCCAAGGCTTCAGCTATAAGAAGAGCATGGTTGTGTTCCCCATCTGCATTTGAATTTGGGGCAGAGGTGAAGAAACTCCCATGTACCACTTTGAAAATTGCTCTGAGCTCTGCAGCCCAGATAGACGTTAGTAGCAAGGGCAGGATCCAGATCATAGATCTGTGCCATGGATCTTTCCCCTGCCCTTGACTACATACCCTCATTGCCACTCCCTTCCACTGAGCTTACTCTTCAGTGCTTGTGGGTGGGAACTGGATCTACCTGCCACATCCAGGAGTGAAAAGGGGAGGGGGATAAAAAAACAGCCATGGGCCTGAGTTGGCCGATGGGAGGCAAGTTCCCCACTCCTGGGTTAATGAGGGCCCCCCACAACCTTTTATCGCTCCTTGCCAATATTTATCTAAATCCTGCAGCACTTTTTTCCCTTAGAAGTTAGGTAAAAGCAGGTCAGCAAATCTCATCAGCTACTGGAGTCGTCATCTTCAACAGAAAAGATGCGTCAATGAGTCCCCACTACAACTGCTTCTGTTGGAGAATGTGGACCACTTGTCATGTTTTAGTATACCCCACTAGGTGGCAGAATGCTACATGCAGTTGGCAGAAAGGGATGTTTTTACTCAGCTTTGGGGTTTAATGAGAACTTTTATTGCTTGTGTGTAAATAATAAAAAAAAGTAGGCTCAGATTTAAGGGGGAAAATATTAGTACTCAAACAGTTCATTCAGAATGGTCAGAAAACCAAGTGAGTCAAAGGCACTGTGTTTTCTGATATGGGAAGGGAAACTAAATTCGGCACAAGAGTTTTAGGTGCATGGTCAGAGAGCCCATGATAAGACAAGAGAAGCTCCACATACTTAAAGCAAATAAATGGTATTGCAGACAGCACACAATTTCACCCTCATCAGGCTGCAGCTTCTTTCCCAAAGTAGGTTCTTACATCTGATAATATAACATGGTGGTGGACTGTTTGCAAAAGACAGTTTTTTGCTGTTCAACCCAAGTGTATTTATTTATACATGAAAATATGCTTAATAAAAGCCTTTCATTTTACTGTATATTTAATTCAGTTCTTTGGGATTTACACTTGTCTAGAGAAAATAAATGCACAGCTACATGAACAGGGTATTCTATACAGCTACTTCATTTCCAAGAAAGTTTCTACTCTTACTGCAGTTGACTCCCCTTAATCCAGGCACTGATAATCAGAAGAGCAGTTTAAATGGGACAGAACTCTGCAAACAGTTCTTCCCCAAGGCTCTCATGCTCCTCTTCAATTGTGACAGCTACTTATTCTGGATATTTTTTTTTACATTTCTCAAAGCATCCCAACAGCAACAAGCTTTCTATTCAACCTTGTATTGTTTTTTTTCTAGTATAGAAATATATGCTTTACATTTTGGGCCCTCCTAAAATCAAGTCTATATCACCAACTTCAGCCGAGGAGAATTTGGGCCAAATTCTGTCCCCTCGTTGCCTGTCGACCCCAATTCTTGAGATCCACCAGAAGCCTACATTCCAGGATGCTAAGCACCACCAGAAGCATCAAGCTAGAGAAATAGGGTTTCGTGGCTGTGAATGATAGCAGGATTTGGATCGCTTTCTTTATTCATTGTTTTATTTTTAGAAAGTTTGTCTTTTTGCAATTCTGTTACAGTAAAATGTACCCTATGGTAGAGGGTCTGCACATAACCCTCCATGACCATGATGAGGCTGAGTAACAGAGGTTTGCTGTGGCATGTCTATTTAGGGGGGCGGGGGAGGTCTGTGAAACTCCTTCAGTCAGTGCAGAAGGACTGAGTCGAGTCAGGCTGGAGGCAAAGCTACCGGATATGCACTTATACAAAGGCACTGACCCAAAACCACCAAATGAAGGGCAGAGAAAGCTTGTTTCAAGCTATAATCTGGAATAACTGCCATGGGGGAGGGGGTCTGGATGTTGGGCCTGTAGATTAGGTTTATATACGCCACAGTTTGCATAATATATTTCAGTCTTGGTTTTGTTAAACTGAGTTTGCAATTTGTGTAGTCAGTTCAATGGGATTTCTGCAGTGTGTTTCAGATTTGGGATACGCACACCTGTGAACGGAATTGCAAGTCGTTTGACACAACTGCGTGGATCACAGAGGGAACTCCTCTGAGATTCATTAGGGAGCAAGGGGGGAATCTTGACGTCCAACTGAAGATTCCCCCCAGATTGGTAAATCTTTGCAATTGCTTTTTAAAATTCCTTTCTACTTGTAGTCCAAGGACTTTTTCAGCCTGAGCTGTTGCCTTTTGTTTAGGGTTTTGGTTTTAGGTATTTTGCATGTCTGAGGTGGTAAACTAGACAAACTGTTTTCTCTCTCATCTACAAATGGTCTGAGTGGAAGCTGACATCTTTATTATGTCTAGCATCTTTTAACCTACCTGCTGCTCAGAGCCCCATCATGCCATCAATTTTCAATCCCAGATGACCACTGAAAGCAGAGGGCAGTTCCTGAAAATAAATGGCACGTTGTGGGCTCAGTCCTGCAAAGCATGTGAGTAACCTACTAATGTGAGTAGCCCCAGCAGGTCTTACATGGGAAATGGTGCTCAATGTTATGTTTGCCTCAAAATCTTGTGCTATTGTTTCCACACTGCTTTGCAAACTGTTAGTTTTAATATTCAGAAGAAGTCAGTTTGCTGAACTTGTAAAGGTAATGATGGTGTTAATTTAAAGTGAAATCAATACTTTTAAGTGAGGTTAGCATCTCCAGGATTACAGGAAATCTTAATAGTGTGCAGATGTTCATTATTTAAAAAGTCAACCACTTTTGGCTTGGGTTTTGTGTGCTATCTCTTTAAGATTTCATCAGGACTATTTTAAAAATCCACTACTATTAAATATAATTCTATGACATTTCTGGAAATTTCAGTTTCTGGGGAAATGCAACCTCTGTAAATATAATGTAATATAAAATTATGCTGCATTATGTCAAAATGATGAGAATAATCTTTGTCTCGGCTTTCAGCTGTTAAGAATAATTCTGATGCAGCTTCCTCTGTATTTTTAAAGAGTTTTAATTGAGGCGTGGGGAATTTGGGATTATTGCATGAAATCAGAAAAGTGAGATTTCTTTATAAATCCTGTACTGCACTGGTTTTAAAAAAAAATCCACCAAATTTTCACACCATTTTACATTTTTAAAAAGAAAAAAAACTAGGAATTGTTCTCTTGATTTGTTAACTCTAGTGACATGCACACACATTTCCTGTTTTCAAGGCATATCAAACATAAGTAAATCCCAACACAGCTCAGATGTATTATTTCATTCTGGATGCAGTTTGCCTACAGTGTAATTCTGTACAGGGGTTCTCTATGGAAATATGCGCTACTGCTGATAGTGTATTTGAAATCTGCATTTGAGATTTAGGACACTGAACGTGATTTGGTTGTTTTTTTAATGCTATCAATTTTACCATGCAAAATCTAAAAATGTGTGTTTCCTAAAAAGTGGCTGGAGTTTCTAGTGATATGGACACACATCTTTTAATCAAACAAGACATTAATTATATTTTTCTGTTGCTGTTGTGATTTTCTTTTATTTTTTAATAAGTAAGAGTAAACCATTAGCTCATGTAATTGTCATGACACCTTGAATTATTGGCAGATATTCCAAGCTTGGGACCTCATACTCAGGAACATAGATACATGCCAGGTAAAGGACAATTAAAAAATGGAAGATTTAATGAAAGAATCTCTGATGTAGTCTTGGTGTAAGCCATTATATGTCTCATTTTCCTTACAAACTAATAATTATGTAGCCTAGATATTTTTTAAAAATAGGTGTGGGGGGAATTCTTTCAATACATTTTCTCATTCAATACATTTTCACAAATGGAAGACTTAAATGGAATTCTAACGTGTGCCAGATATAGCAAAAGCCATAATAGACCAGATATAGCAAAAGCTGGCAAGGCCGTAATGGGAACAGTTGAATTAAACTGCAGATTCTTAAGCTGCATGGTTGATTCATTCAGTATCATCTAAAACCTTTTTACCCTTTCACACTGGAAACTGGGCGGAATGTGCGTGTAAAGTGAAGTGGGTGCATGTGTGTTCATATTATCAGGGCCTCTGTTTTTCCCCTCAAAGATCACGGTTTGAAAGTTTGATCAAAAGTGGTTTGTAAGCATGAGGAGACAAACAGTGCATGCACTTTCTCGAAAGAAGACTGAAAGGGAGAATGTTTTCTTGCAGGACACTGGTCTTCGAAGGAAGACTAAAAGGGAGAATGTTTTCCCATTGCCACTTACACTAGCCCAGATGTTCTTGCTATGTTCCAGGAGACACCAGCTATCAGGGGTAAGAATTCAGGGACAGCTCTCAATCAGGCACTGTCTCCTAAAGCACCAGAACATCAGCTAGTTTAAATAGATTTCATTGGCTAATGCAGTTATCTCAGCAGCCTAGGTATCCCGAATGACAGTCCCTTTGGATGCTAACACTGCAGAATGCTCCAGGCGTCCTGGTGCCCAACAAAACTATTCTGCACCAGTCTAAAGGACCTTATTCACTCCCTTCTCACTGTCCCTTCTCAGAAAGTCTTATAGAGTGCAATTAGATTCCAATATTAGGGTTCTACTGGCTCTGTGGAAACCTCATTCTACACACTCCAAAGACTAGAGAATCATATATTTTTTTCCAAGAGTTCTGTGTATGGTCCCCCTCCAGGCATGTTGTGCCTGCTTAGGAGCACACCTAAGCTCACCAGAGACATTTAGGGGTAGAAGAGGGTATGGATTTAAAACAGATGGGGCTGGAGCGCGTGTTCCCACGGTGGAGACCCATACAGCTGCCACTCCCTGGGTTGAGTGACGCACCCTAACAAACAGGCCAGCGTTATGCTCTGCCCCCGCCCCCACTGAGACAGTCGCTCCTTGGACTGCTCTAGCCACTGCTCCCAGAACTCTATGGTCCTAGAGGACCTGAGCACATGCAGAGGCTGTGTGCACCCTAACAGAGGGGGCAACCATGTAGGAACACCACGGCCCACCACAACAGATGGGAGGTGGCCACAGAGAAGTGTGGTACCACAGATTGATCTGGGTTGGCCAGCAAGGTGTCAATGGCCTTCACCAGGACAATGCCATGAGTAGCAGCCCCATGGCAGGTGGATGGCAAATGTCTGGCAGGCACCTAATAGATGGGCCCACTGGCCCAGAGCTGCTGCTTGCTGTTCTAGGCTACCGTCTCATCTGTTAACCCCCTATGGCTAATGGGGAAAAACAGGAAGATCTTGTGTGTCCTAACTGCTCTGAGACCTCTTTAAGATGTGGGCAGCCTGGCTTAAGTTAAAAAGCCCTTACAGTGGCCAGGGCTGATGGCAGAACCATCCCAGGGCTATTAGCTGTTTTTTAAAGAGTTGAAACACCTATAGAAATGTGTCAGTTTGATGTCAAATTCCATAGGTATTTTCCCTTAAAGCTGCATTCCCCAAGAGCTTTTGGCTCCTTTGCTATTAATACAATAGTCTTTTTAGGGCAAAACCTTCCACTCCTTCCAAGAAGTCAAAATTCTTCTTCTTGTTCCATCATCTCCACTAGCTCTTTCCTCAGAAACTCGACTCAGAGTAAACTCAGCATTCTGGGCTGCTTTAGGATCCTGTGTGTTTTTCTGTGGGAGAATCCAATCCAACCTGTTTGTACGCACAGTAACAATCGATTGTAACCATGTGGGTCTTTTTAATTTTATTTTTGGTATCAACAGAATCTGACACTGGAACAGCTCAGTGTAGGAAAATCCATGTATGAACTTAAGGTAGTGTTTAAAATTTCAGAGATGTTGATGGCAAAACTAACATAGCTCTGTAAAATAGAACACTTAGGTTTTCGCATTCTGTCATTTTTTTCATTTCATAAAACACATCATTCAGAAGCTTTAAAATGAGCTTCCAGAATTAACAACGGAAAATTGCAGACTCTGATCTTCAAGGTTAGTAGATACAGGCTAGTATCCCCATTGAAGCCCTGTGCACTCCCAGTCTACTCGCAAGTAAGTGCTTTAGTTTTTGGCTCACAACCAGGATTTATTAAAATGAACCAGTGCCTTTTTCATTTGGTACATTGTACCAGAATAATTTTAATTCTCTGAAGAAGCTTATGACAGTTTTCAATTTTGTATTGTCCCTTACATTGCTGCTAAACTAGGTTACTACTCTGACAACATGTCCCTTGTGTCCTGTTACAAAATTAAGTTACTATTTCTTATATAAATTAATTGAAAGGAAAAAGCACATTTTATGCAGAGGAATCTGTAACACGGACAAAGGAATCATTTTGCCTATTTAATACATACTAAGAATTTTCTTCTCATCTTTTTTTTTATTGATTGATTGATATCGACAGTATATTTTCCCTGTTAATGTAGTTTAGATCATTTTTTTAAAGCTCAGGCTACTATCCTTGAAAGGAAAAATCCATTCTTGGGATTGTCTTAAGCATGCTGTTTCCTGACACTAGGGGTCATTTAAGCTTGTAGTCATGCTGTGAAATACTAAGCAGTAAGAGAATACAAAATTTCCTAGAAAACAGCTGTACTGGAGGGGGGGGATGTTTTCCTGGGACCTTACCACTAATTTTCCACTAATCGAGTTGTAAATGGATCCCATTGCTTCTCAAAAGTTTTTGCCTGCGATGCATTATTTCAGATCTGAATGTTACTTTTATTATAATGCTCTTTTACAATGTGCCACGTTGAGTATTTCTTACATCACTTTGCTGCCAAAATCTAGATTCCCCCCCCATGAACAAAATAAGACCAGAATTTGATAAATTTGGTTTTATTTATTCCCTGTAGCATGAAGTCATTAAATTGCACATTTTGGATCATATTTTCTTCTCTACCATCGAAACTGAAATGCATTTAGCTTTTCTTAACTTTTGCTTCACTGCAAAAATCCTAAACTCTCCAGCCTACATTCTAACATAGGGTGACTGATAGTAAGACAGTACCGAATTTCTCACATAAAAAGAGATATTACATATATGCCCCCACAACCCAACACATGTCCCTTTACACCTACATAAGCTATGGATTTCGGAGATCAGGACTTGTGTGCCCATTCACATATATATTCCAGTATATGTGCACCTATATCACAATTGTTTTCATTTGGAATCGGAATTTGACATGTAGAATTATAGATAATTTTTCTTTGTTATCTAGATAGAAATCTAAAATTCCATCATGCTGTAGTTTAAAACCCATAAAAAATAAGTTACCGTTTCTAATATAATGCCAGGGAGTATTGGATGATCTCTTTATTTAATATTACACAGTCTCTGTAGTTTCACTGTGTTTATTTCAGTGGAAAGCTGCACTTTCAAATTAACTTGTTGTTTATGGATAGTTAAATTCTAATCTCAGGTTTACACCTTTTATCCTTGTATAGATATTCGGTATTTAAAGGCATGCAACTTTCACCTTTTTAGCTCATGAGTCTTAGGAACTGTGCCATCCACCAAAACATAGCAGTCTTTTCATTTCTGTGGAGAGTATTTTAGCATCATTCCGTTCATGGAACTTCCATTCATCCAAGGGAAATTATGCCCTCATTTTGTTCTCACATCAGTAAAATAAGAGGCATTTTGAATTGATCAGAAATGCCTGCTATCGCCAAAATACGGTCACGATGTTTCCTTTAATATTACTACATAGATTAAGTGATTTGAAAATGAAATTACAATAATCTTTTTGTGGACAATGCAGGGCTGGATTTTGTGGGGTTTTGTTTTGTTATGTTTTTCAGAATGTGCAAGTAATAGAATCCGAATTCTAAATTGTCAAATCTTGCACTCTGATAGCTTGGGCATTAGTGACAGGATGAATGTATGATTGAATAACACTAATTATCGTCTTCTGTTGTGTGATTTTCCCCCCCCCCCCCCCCCAACACTCCCAGAAACTGTCATTGTAAAAATTGTAATGGAAATGGCTCGTAGAGACTTTTGTAATAAATATCTAAATGGTATAGCATATGACTGTGATACATTTATTTGTGACTCCAAATAAGCAGTGTTACAGTACTAGAAATAAAAGGCTATATTGCATTTTGTGGTTAGAGGCATTATGATAAAATGATCAGTGCCATTCCAGGTTAGAAAAAATAGACTAGGCATCATACGTCCCATCAGGAAGTTGAGTAGATTGAGAATATGGTTCTTTTTAATCAGAATAACTGCTGATGTGATAGAATCATAGAATATTAGGATTGGAAGGGACCTCAGTGGGACTCCGTTCCATCCCCAACCACAGCCAGATTTACGCATCTGAATGACCAAAAATACCACATTTTTAAAAAGCACAAGATAGCACTGTAACTCTTAAATAGCCACAAACTTTCACAGACGCATGTGTGGATCCCCAAAGGGTAGAATTTCAGAAATGAAAGGCTCTAGAGCAACGATTCTCAAACCAATTTTTATGGTGGCCACAGGTGCAACTTCCAGTCACTGGTTTTTTGCCAGTTAAAATAATGTAGCAGCTATCTTGGAGTGTCGTGTAAACAAAATAATCAATCTTAGCAAGGTAAAGAATGAAACATACTATTAACAATACCATGCAGTGTGGTGACTGAGTGACAGAGGGGTTAACTTCAGTTACACCCCTCAATGTTGTGGATTTAACAACTGCCTAGTCTGAAACTGGACAGCCACCTCCAGTCCATCCAGCTCTAAATGGGTACATGACCTGTTGGACTGGAGACATCAAAATTATTCTGTGTGGTATCGACTGCATCAATTCCTCGTGGATCAGAGGCCACATAAACAGGCACATGCCTTTGCCATACCAGCTCGATAGTCCACACGGCTTGGAATGGATGTTGGCTTGACTTTGATTAATAATACCACAAGAGTTACATGGTTATTAATATTCATTTTTTAAAAAAAAGTAATTTCTCCCGTACGTCCCAGTGGCTGTACTTGAGAATCACTGCTCTAGAGATCATTTACACACGGTTTAGAAATTGTAGGATATTATAGCTGCTACTAGAAACAAATGATAAAATAACAATAAAAAATAATAACCAATCATCGTAATAATTAGCGAGATCTTTGCCACAGGGACAGTGTCTTTCTACAGCACTTGGCATGACAGGACTCTGTTTCTAATTTGGAAGATTTGGCACTCTCTTAATTGAAATAACAATAGAAAATACATTATGCAGGTTCAGCTCTTGTAGAATGCTGAATGTCACATTACATTGCATTCTCTCTGTGCGCCTGGCTATAACTTTAATCACACTAAAGGTCAGTGATCAGATATCACTCTCTGCCTTGTCTTTCTATATATTTTTTTTATCAGAAGGTATTTCTCCTTCTAGTCTGGCATCAGTGGGTATCAACACAGTGGAAACAGCATAGTGACAGAAAGCGGGTGGAGGGGGCAACCTTACAAACATCAACCGCTTCACAACACCCCCCCCCCCTTAAAATAATAACAATTTACCAAATTGTTGGGAAGTTGTTATAATTCCTTTCCCAAATTATTACTCGCCCTTTAGATTAGAAATGAGGCCAGGCTTAGCAATCAACCATAAATGGTAGGATTTCTGAAGTAGGAGCACTTGTCTGATTGTGAAGTGGAGGCCATTATTGCCTTGATTGATTCTTTTTTCTTTCTTTTTTTTTTTAAAGCTTGCTTGATTTGTAGTTGAGAGAGCATATTCACTCCTGTACCGGGGGCAATCAGAGCTTTCTCCGCTCATTTCTGCTCAGCGATTTAGGGTCCACTACTTTTGCACAGCTGCCACCTTTTAACCTCCATCAAGCAGAATATATTTTTAAAAGAAGCACATTTGGCATTCGGCTGCTTTTTAGCAATAAAAACATTGGACGCCAACTTTAATTCCAAATGTAAAGTTTAAGCAAGCATCAAGGTGGTGGCATAGTTTGCAGATAAATCCCCACGTTGTGTCCTTAAAATGGGAATAAAAAAGCTGCAGTCTTATTAAACTGGGATGGAATATCTGAACTTGCAAATTCTTAATGTAAGCAAGGTCACTCCTACATAAAAATCCTATTTCACTCAATGGAACTAATTGCATGAATACATTTTATTTATTTGTTTATCATTTTATAGCACTTTCATTGCCGAAAAGGTTTTACAACCTTTCTCTAGTTCCCCCTTACAATGTCCTTGTGAGGCAGGTCGTTATTATTTCCCTATTACAAAGGGAGAGCTGAAGGTGACATAGTGATTTGCCAAAGTCAATGGGAAAAATGCATTGAATGAGGCTCTCTCCCCAAGGCCAAAGAGTTCGTGGCCAAGATGGGATTTGAACCCTGGTCTCTCAGATCCATCCATCACCTTTATCAGCTAAGTGCTAGGCAGGTGGTCCTGCTAGAAGTTGGCCTGAATTAATGATTGCAAGTAGGGCTGAAACAAGGATCAAATGATTCTCTTGAGAATCAGGAGCCAGCAGTGAGATCTTGCTAATGGTTCAAGCTCTCGTGAGATTCTCAAAAAAAAATTAAATCCTCTGCGTATCCAAACAATGGCCACTGAGGCTGTTCTGTGCTTGCGTGGCCTGTTTCCAAGATGGCGTAGTCCACATCTGTGCCATTTTGGAAAAAGGCAGCTGATGTGCAGAACTGACTGCCCTTTTCCAAAATGGCACCAACGCAACCCATGTTATCTTGGAAAGTGTGACCTTGCTTCACCTTCACCCCACCTCAACCCTGCGTGGAGAAGCTGAGCGTGAGCAGGGAGAGAGAGACCCAGCAGGTGAAGCAGTCCCAGTGAGTACATGGCGTACAAGTAGGGCTGAAACGAGAATAAAAATGATTATCTTGAGAATCAAGAACCAGCAGAAAGTTCTTCCCAGATCTTTTGTGGAGGACAACTGTTTGCGAGATTTTCACTTTCCTCAGCAAGAATCCAGGCAATTCTCGGCTTTTCCTCATTTACAAGAACAAGCCGAGAACCCTGATTCTCATCGAGAAAAATGAGAATTGTGAAACTGAGTTTCAGCTCTAATTGCAAGGATCAGACTCTCCCAGTATCTTCAGATGATGGGATTTGAAAGCTTTCATTTTGCACATGAAAATTCGTATTAAAAATACTCTTCTTTCTCATTTGCCCCTCAAAGAGTGTTGCAGTCTGTGCTTGCTAGAGCTAGCAAAAGCTCAGACTCTAACTCTGCAAAACTCCCAACTGCTTTTGAGTGGCCTAAGCACACAAATGCATCAGATACCACAAAGTGCCTATGTTTTACTTGTAGTAGAAATGGATGAAAAGATTTTTTGTTTTTACAAGCAAGATTTTACATGTCAAGAAGCAGTCTGAAACGCGTTTTCATGGCCTACTTGTAACCCTCTGAAACTATCAGTTTAGAATTGAAATGCTACCAAAACCTTGATTATAATGGTGTGACTGGCGCCACAATAATATCCAAGCCAAATTGTGCCAAATAACGTAATACTATATTTGAGCAGCAGTAGTTAATATTATAATTTAAAATATGTACAGAAAGGAGAATGGCAAAAAAAATATTAGAATTTGGAAGAAAAATGAGAGAAGGAAAAAGTCGTCTTTTAATACACCCATCTTTTTGTTTACATGCTTATCCTTTTTCTTCTCTTTTAGCTCATACCCAACTGTCCAAAGCCATCACTTCTGAGAGGTCCACTCTAGGGAGGGAAAAAGCTAGTTGTTCAAATAGGTCATATTTCTGCCCAGTTACGCATCCTGTTCCAATGAGGTAATGGAAGTCTTATGAAGAGAAGTTATTAAAAAGTGAAGAATCTGCCTCAGTAATATCCAAGGTAGAGCTTTCAAAAATTGTTGGTACTTCACCCTTACACAGCAGGGTGAAGCCAAACTGTGGTCACAAATGAGACTTGCTTACATGTGAAGGCATTTTCTTGTAGGACATCAGCATAAGTCCTCTACTCAGAGCAGCACCAGAATAGTAGTAGAAAGAAACAGGCAGCTGGTAAGTGGAATTTCATTGATGTTCTTACAAAATATATTGAACAATGGGCCAAATGCTATTCACCTTACTCATGTCATAATTCCTGTTGGGTTCAATAGTCCCATAAGCAGGGACCCGAGTTGACTGCGTTGCTTCAATTTGCAGTGATTTTTGCAGAATCAGCCAATCCTTGCAGAATCCTCGCAGAATCAGCCAATCCTGACCGTTACCCGAGGGTAAATAGGCCCCTGGGAGATGAATTGTGGGTGGGGTCTGAACTGAAGGCCCTATGTTTGCGTGAGAGAGGTACTGAAATTCCAGAGGATTTGAGTTGTGTTTGATTAGCAAAGTTGTGATTCTATGTCAAACCTATTGCACATTTGCTTCCCAGCATGCATAGTTATGCAAATCAAGTTAATTATGCAAATATTAATGCTAGCGGTGAATTTGCAGAATTTGGCTTCACTGGTTGCAGAATTTAAGATTTTTTGGTGCAGTCAACTCGGGTCCCTGCCCATAAGTAAGACTAAAGTGAAGGAATCATGATCATCTTTGTAACACTGGAATTGGAGGAAAGATAGCCTATGTATGCTTACAACTATAAAGGCAAGACATTGTAATAACATTTACTAAGGCCACTTTCAGACCTGCCCCCCACGAATATATTTTGGCTGTGAGAGGGAATGCACATGCTAAGATATGTGTGCAGTTTGGTCGATCTGAAAGCCTACGCGGCTTTGCCAGCAAACACACACGGAGATACAGAGCAGGATTTTCTGCTCTGTATCTCTGCGTGTTTGTGCTAGCAAAGCCGCGCGAGGAGGGCTTTCAGACCGGCTGAACCCCGCGCGTTCCCTCCCGCAGCCAAAATATACACAAGGGGGAAGGTCTGAAAGTGGCCTGATATGGCAATTGTGGTTTTGCCACTCATCTAAAACGTTCAGAACAGAACTAGTAATATTTTTTGTAGTAAGCATGAGAAAGTAAGAGAGAGTCTGGTTTCTCACAGTTGCTAGTAATAATAATTAATTAATTAATATTTATAGAGTCCTTCCCCCTCCACCACCACCAAATGGCACTCAGGGAGTTAAACACATACACACACTTCAATAAAATATAGTCCATTTATTTAAAATCAATTTTAAAGTGGAAGGATAAGCAGAGAAGAAACAAAATCCAACACTGGATTCTAAAAGCACCTGGAGAGTAAAATAAATGTCCAGTTGTTTTCTAGAGGTGAGGAAGCAGGAGGTAAGATTAATATCTGGAGGTAGTGAGTTCCACACTGAGAAGCCTGCCACATCAAAAGCCTGATTGCCACTGAATTAATATCAGGATCCCCAAACAACAGGTGGTACTGGAACACAGCCATAAGGCTGATGTTCCAGAAGCAGGTCTCAAATATAGCCAGGGATTCTACAGTTAAGGGCCTTAACAACCAGCAGCACAATCTAAACTTCAATCCGCTGTTCTCTAGGCAGCCAATGTAGAGAACGCAGGGCGGGCGTAATATGATTCTGATTTAAAGACTTTATACAAATCTTCCCTGATCTATACCTTTTCTGTAACTTCTGCTTGCTACATATCTTCATCTCTTAATTGCTCCCTTGTCTTCTTTCCTTTACCCACTCCTGACTGCAGTCCCTGTTTTATGCTGTCTCTTATATTTGGAGCCAGATTTCATTTAATATCTGCCAAGCATCTTCCTTGCTCTGAATGACTTCTTAAACCCCCTCTAGTCAATGAAGGAATCAAGCTGAAGAGACCTGCACTGCTCAGCGTGACCTGGCCCCCTCCCTGATGGGCAGGTGCAGCAGCCCACCTGGAAAAGCTCCAGCCATCAGTTGGATTTAGGTAGAGTGGGCCATCAGACGTGACAGCCCGTTCTACCATGGTCCGGGGCTAGCTTCCCTGGACCATGGCAGGGCTAGCTCCAGGATATGAAAGCATGACACCACCATGGGTGGCCATGCTGGGGTAAGTGTGGCCACTCGCGGTAGCGTCATGTTTGAAAACACCCAATGATGGATTTGACCTCGTCTCCATATGTCCAACAAGCCAAGGGGATGTAGATTCTTTGTTCCATTACATTTTTTTTGTTTTATGTAGTGCAACTAAGCACAAATTCATGGAGTTAGTGGGTGATTTCAGACGTGACCAGCGGTCGCTTTCACCACGGGCCGTGGGGTGGTTCAGACTCAGACCACGGCCAGGGGTGAAGGGGCGAGTCAACAGACGTGTGCCCCATTGCCCCGGCCGTGGGGACCGCCAAACCACGGCCCGTGGTGAAAGCGACCACCCGTCACGTCTAAAGCGGCACACACCCCGGAGGGGGAGGGGCCGCACGGCACAGCGTGCTGTCACACGGCCCTGCCCCCTGCGTTCCCCAGCGGCCCTCCCCCCCCTCCCAATGCCACAACCACGGGTGGGGGTGGAATCCACTGACCACAGTGAACTGTAAGTAAACAGATGTTACTTTCTGTTCACCATGACCGTGGTGGCCTTTCACCACACTTCTCAACTTCCTTGCGTCCGGAGGTCCAGAAGCGTGGTGAATGCAAACATGGGCCACGTTTGACTGTGGTGCACATCTGGCGGGGAGCCAACAGACGTTCACCACAGTCAAACGCGGCCCCTGTTTGACTGTGGTTCAGGCAGGGTGAATTTCAGACTCGTATCGTCTGAAATCACCCATATAAGCACAGCATAAAGAATATAGAGACATTACAACTGGCATTATTCTGCATAGAAGTGAGATCATTTTAAGAAGTTTTTAAAGTGTTATGCTTTATACAAGTCTGCCTCTGACTTCTGCGCAGTTGATCACATGGTACCTATGGTATCATGAGACATATCAGTTAGTTCTAATCAAGGTTTTTAAAACTCTAACACATGCCTAGATGGAATCACTTGCAATTTGTGACAGGGCATACATGACACCATGCTGTGGCATTAAGGGGTTAACATTCATGTTTGGCTTGCTTAATTTACTTGTAGCTTTAGCTTTCATTGGTAATATGCCCATCCTAAACATATTGCACCAATACTATCATTTATTCCCTTTATCACAAACTTTCATATTCCATCGTGTGTGTGTGTGTGTGTGTGTGTGTGTGTGTGTGTGTGTGTGTGTGTGTGTGTGTGTGTGTGTGTGTGAGAGAGATAATAAAGTAATTCATTCTACTCATGGTAATGTTGCTAAGACATTGGCATTCCAGAGGCGTGAGTTCTATGCCAGTCACTGCTGCTATAAACTTTGGGTGACATTGAGCAAGTGAGATCTGTCCATATTTTCAAAAAAAGGTCTGAAATTCAGTACTTCACTTTTGGGGAGTTCACTTTGAAACACCCTAGCTTTGATTTTCAGAGGTGCTGGAAGAAAGAGAGAATTGAAAAGGTAGTTGTAAAAAAATGAATTTTACTTTTTTTTAAAAAAAGTATGCAGAATACTCCTAACTTACGTGTTAAGAGTGTACAAATGTGTCCCAAGACAATATTCTACTTGCTTTTGAAATTGTTTACAATTCCAATAATGCAAACTAAAATGTGTCTATAAGGCCTGAAATGAATATTCTTAGCGAATCCCGAATTTCAATGTATTTGTACCAGCGTAAACAGAATACAAAGTATTTGCTTTCTGTTTCATTTGTGGTTCTGAATATTCATTTTGGTTTCTTTGTGTTTGTTAATTTGGTTACTTTATTTGGTACTTTGTGTCTGGTATTTTGGCTGCTTCAGTATTTCAGGATTTGGTAGTTCATTCTCTTTGGTAGGGGTGTGCAATTTGTTTTTGTTATGATAATGAAACTGAAAATTTACTTTTTCTTTTTTGTTATTGTAAAAACAAAAACAAATAATAATAATGAAAATGAAAATGAATTTTCTTTATTGAAATAATGGGAAAACACTGAAAAATGTATTTCTGGCTATAACATTTTTTTCCTTATTCAATTCTGATGAAACTTGGGTAAGTTGTACCCTCAATGGAGGGTACTATGTGTATCAAATTTCTGAAGGATTGGATAAAGGGAACCAATTTTATAAGCACCTTCCTTGTCATCTCTGACAAACAACAGAACAATTTGATAAAGGGCGCCAATTTGATAAGGAATTGAAGTTATCTCCTTGAAGACCATTATTCAGATAAATAGCACATGCAGTGCCAGTTAGAGGCAGACACCTGGCATGAAAGGGGGAGGGAGGATGTAGGAGGGAGGATGTGACGCAACCCAACAGACTGACAGACACATTCACTGGCCAATTACTGCATGCTTCCAGCTTTACAGGACCAATCAGTGGTGGCTTCAAGGTGGGCATAGGGGGCAGCCCTGAGGCAGGCACAGAAGGGACGTAACTGGGATTTGCAGCAGCAAGGAAGAAGGCAGGTTGATAGCATCACAGCAATTGTGAGACATGGTTTACACATCCAGGCTGGCCAATTATCATCACAATCACACCCTGCAGCACTGTGACAGAGGACATAGGAGAATCTCTATTGGATCTTTCCTAAACAGATGGTTCCAACTTCCCAGTAACAAGTGAGGGAGAGACATTGGGGTGGTCACAGCACAGAATGAGGATATTTGGTTGACATTTCTGCCAGACAATTGGCATCACAAACAGATCTTATACCACAGTGAAACGTAAAAGAATCCCTGGCATAGGCTCATGCGCTGCATATGCTGTGCAGGCATATAAAATTGGGACATTTTATCACATCTTTCTGATATTTAGAAGAGATAATCCTGAAGATGTGAGATACAGCCCTGCCAAATTTCATGAATGCTGGTTGGACTACAAAGATGTTACAGTCAGACATACATTTATAAGTTAATTGCTTACACCACCAGGACCCTTTATCCAATCCTTCTGAAAGTTGTCATATGCCAAGCTTCATCCACATTAGATGGGGGACAAAGAAGTTACAGCCAGGAATGTATATGCAGATTTTTGCAAAATAACATAATTCAACTGCTTATAAAATCGGATTCCTTTATCTAAACTTTCTGAGATTTTGGTACACATAATTCCTTCCATTGGAGGTACAATTCCTCCAACTTTCATCCACATATAATGAAAAATAAAAAGGTTACTGCCAAAATGTGTTCTCTATGGAAGCCAATGGAAATTAAAAACAAAAGCAAAAACTAATTTTGATATTAACAAAAACGAAAGATTTAAATAATTATTTTTTTTTTTAAACAACATGGATCTCTGGTGCACACCTCTACTCTTTGGTGATATGTCTAGTATTAAATACTATTGTGAAGAACTAGATTTCTAAATACTACAATAACCAAAGTAGTGAACATGAAGCACTAACAAAGTTGAAAATTTTGTAACATGACAAAGACGAACTTGGATATTTGTTTGTAGGAATAAATATGCAAATTATCTTTGCGAATATAAAAGTCATATTCATAAGAGACCTAGCATTCCCCTCATAATATAACTCAATAGCACAGTTTAACTCCTTTTAAAAAGTTGGTATATGCATACCTCAGAAGGAAATAAGAGTAATCCATTTTACAAGTGCTAAATGGTTTTTCTAAAACAGGGGGTTTTTTAAAGTTTTTTTTCCTGAATCTTAGGAGCAAAGTAAGTTGGAGGTCAGAGAACAGGATAGCTGTCCTGTTAAAATAGAAAATCAGGTATACCTCTTCCAGGAGGAATACGTTGTGTTGCTTCCTTTGACACAAAGGTTGAGCAGCTTTGAGTAAAACAGTTCTGAGCTGTCATTTAACATCATCAGCTACATCTACTGTATGTCTAAGCAACCTGAAAGGAACGAAAGAGACAGAGGGGAGGGCTATGTTTCCCAATGCTGCAGAGTGGTAGCCTGTCACATGTTTGGTAACAGAAAAGGATAAGCATCTTTGTACAAACTTGACATCTATAAATTGATTACATAAGTGGGCAGTGGTGGTCCTTTCAAGTCTGTTCCTTTTGTTTCAGCTTTACAGTAAAATTACCAGCAGCAGTTTACAATTAAGGGGAATAATAATAACTGAATATGCTTTCATCTGCACATACAATTACAATGAACTGCATGCTTTAATAGGATTGTGCAAAATCTGTGTTTGACCCATACGAAAAAGTAAACATTCTTGTTCTGGATACTATATCATTATCACAACAAAGAGAAACCTCTGAAATCTGAGGATTGAAACATCTGGAGAATGTTAATCACTTCAAAATGACGGATGTTTTTTATTTGAGCTTTTGACAGACACACTCCTTTCATAGATAGATGATTATTTACATAAATTACATCATCAATGTGAAAAAAAAATCAGAAATAACTTCAAAGGATGAAAAGCTTAATTAAAAAGAGGCTTGTATTTCTTTTTCTCTCTCTTTGTAGATGTCAGGAAAAATACCTTTTTCCTTTACAAATCTTGCAATTTTATAAACACAGAATTGTTGTTCCTGATAGGTATTTTGTAATTGGGATATTGGGATGCCATTTAGAATATGCTGTCTAATATATTTCTATGTCTATTCCATAAAAACAAAACATAAAAAAATAGTTAAGCTGGCTTTAAATATTTTCAAATAGGGGCAGCTTAATCCCATCAAGGGCTGTTTAATTTGGAGGCGAATTCTGTAAATGTACATGGCACTCAAAATTAACAAAATGTATATGTCCTGATTTTGCGCCCGTTAAAATTCTAAGTCCTAGGCCCTAAATGCTAGGGCTCATCTTCTTTGCTGTCTTCAATGGAATTACTTCCTTGTGATTGACACATACAGAAGAGTCAAAACCAATTCACTTACTTCGATAGGAGGAGGGCCACACGCAGAGAAAGAAAACTGACTGTGGACTTGGATTCAGTCCCTTGTTCATCCTCTTGTACCCTCATGCTCCAGTTTGCACAATCTAAGCTAGATGAATCTAATAGAGAGTTCCAGCATAAGGAACAGAGCAAGTGGAAGAGACAATTCAGGGAAGACTGCACTATGCAACCTCTCCCAAGAAACCTAACTGCCTCAAAGATAAGGAAGTAATTGCTATGTTTTACATGAGAAATCTAGGGGAGGAAACTGCACCCTTCAGCAGTAAGCTAGAACGATAATTTGACTGATCTAGTTTCACTATTGTGCTTGCTTAGTTTGTGAGATTCAAGAACAGCCTAAAGTTGAAGATCAAAAGCACCGTGATGTTTCATAGCATGACAAAAGCCCTTCTTGGTTTTGTTGTTTTTTGTTTTGTTGCTTCATGTTGCTCCGTTCTGGAAGGAAGGCTGCTGCATTGCCTCAGTGTGCCTCTGACTAGCGGCGTGCTGCCTAATACTGGTTGGTAGACTTGGTGTAATTTAACTGATCCACTACAATTTCCTCCTACACTCTGAGCTGATCTGCAGGTTGACCTTAGACAATTTGTCTTCTTTCTGGAAGAAATGTCACCCAAAAGGAAGCTATTAAGTCAAGAAGGTAATTCTGCCAGAACAGTCCACTGTATAAACAGAACTTGACCCCAGGTAATTTATTTCTGGTCCTTTACAAAGAGACTTAAGAGATAGGATGGATAAATGTCAGGGTCCCAATCTGTCAATTAAAAAATGGAAATGAAAGACTCCTAAAGCATTATTTATAGGCGGTTGCCTCCAATATTAGGGGCCAGATAAGCTGTAAAGTGCTGTTTAAAAAGGGAATAGTGGGTCATTTAGACTTTGAAATAAATGTTGTGTTTAAAGTTGGATGTTTATACCATAAAACCTTTGTAGCTATTTGGATTTAAGGTTTTGTGAATCAAATATATCCCATCGGATTTTATTTCCAACAAATTCACACACACATCTGCTGAACAGTTAGTAATGTGGCAAAGGCTTTTTTTAAAAAAAAAAAGAAAGAAAGAAAACAGTATTTTACTGGTTTGAATCTTTACCTTAAGAGGCTGCTAAGGACAGGGAGACCATTAAAAAAAGAAAAAGCACAGAATTCAAACAGAAGAAAAAAAGAAAATGTAATCATTGATCTCCAGCTTTGAAATCAAGGTGTGTTTGTTTATGCCGAGTTTGGAGTCTGCTTAATGGTACTCTATGATTATTTTTATTTGTTGGGATTTAACGAAACGTCATTTCCCCCTTGGCGACAGCCACTGACTACTGAATGGTGTGATTATTACCTTTTTACTTCTGAGGAAGCAGAAAAGGTGCTCCATTTTGAAAGGCCTCCCTATTCAGAAAAGAACTAGGTTATTGCCACACGGTGACTGCTCTTCTAGTACAAATGAAATTATAGTGTATATTTTAAGGTATATAATGTATATTCATGTACTATAAATAATATAATAGCAAAAGTATGATGTGTATCAAGGCACATTAATATGTTATATACTAATGTGTATATTGAGAGAGAGAGAGATGCATTAATATAATGTATATTAATGTATGTGTACATTAATAAAAAGCATCTCCCCCAGGTTTGCCTGCCTTCAAACAGACAGCCCAGTGTGTGGGTGACCCAAGCATGCAAGCACCACACACACTTTCCCCTGCCCTAGGAAAGCCCCAAATTGGGAACAGACAGACAGGCAAGGCAACCCCACCTTGTGGCTTGCTCAAGTAAAGGTATCGGAAAGAGATGATCTTCAGGCCCAAGCTGTTTAGGGCTTTATAGGTCAAACAAAGCACCTTGAATTGTACCCGGAAAACTATTGGCAGTCCCTGCAGACACTGGAGCACCGGTGTAACGTTCTCCCAGCGACCTGCCCCACAGAGGACAGGCTGCTATGTTCTGCACCAACCGTAGCTTCTAAACAGTCCTCAAGGGCAGCCAAATCCGAATCTGATTTTTAAAAGCTTTGAGTCTTCTTGCTAGATGAAGTTGATGAAAAGCGCTCCTGGCCACCATTGCAACCTGGCAATCCAGACTCAGCAGTGGATCCAAGAGTACTCTAAGGCCACAATTTTAGTTACATGGGCATGGAATCAGAACTGCTAAATGTGCATCACAGACCCTTTATTAACAGTTCTGTTCTAGCTCTTGTAAGAGTGCCCAGGCTTTGGAAGATCTGAATCTTAACTCCAAGCTGCTAGAACCTTTTAAGTGGATGTGCTGTAGAGTAGGGCTCTCCAACTGGTGCTCACTGGCTAAGTCAGGCCTGCAGTGGAGTTCGAATTGTTCCACAGCCTTAATTGTTGGGAGGCAATCCAGCCTTGATGGCCAAGGAACCAGGCAGCTCTTCTGCATGGCACAAAAACAAGCCATACTGTCTAAATTGGCTGTGGTTTTCTTACAATATTATTGCATGTGAAGTAAGACTGAAAATATATAGTGAGCATAAAGACATTCCTAAATATGCCTGACTATTTATGAAAATTTTATGCAAATACTTATTATCAAAAATGTATGGGAAATGGTCAAAACAACCACCTTCCTCTTCTGGTATTTATATTTTAATTAAGGGAAACAGTTTCAAACAGTAACCAAATAAAAAATTCAAGGGACCTCGAACAATGTCGAATGTTTCCTTAATGGCTGCACCTGGGCCCACATGAGCTCATTGTATACACCTACACCAAGTTCAAAAAGAGAGCCTTGCTGTTCTGTTCGCTTTCACCAGTGAACTCTGAATATTTGGTGGCTGACAGAAATTCAGAATCTGCTTTTTGTTTTTGCTCTAGTCAGGCAAAAGAGTTTTGCAACATAAGGCAGGCTCTTCCAAATCTGTCTGAAAACTCTTATTTCACTGGAATCGAAAGACAACTCCATTTATTGAATTTTGACCATCAAACTGCTTCTCGGTCTCCTGTCATCAACTGGGAAGGTTTATTTATACTCTCTGCCAAAAAACAGAGTCTGTTTTCTGGCATTATTTGTCACCTGCCCTCACTTGAAATTGCAAATTCTTGTTGTTAGGGATTAGCTTCATATGGTTAAAGCCAAAGGGTCCGCTGCCTAGCCAATTTTTATCCCTCGCAGTATAACAAGTTTTTTGCGGTTTCAGAGCTATTTCTAGTGGAAATTTCTAGTATCCACTGCAAAGCCTTCTACAATGAGTGAGTTATATAGCAAAGGCAGACCACATCTGCTTCTGATCACATTTACAATAGATCGACAACAGTATAACCCCCCAAACTTAATCTGGATTTACCCCCATTCTAAACAGGACAAGGTTCCTAAAGAGATTTTCTATACCAAGCAGTGGCAGATTGACATGCCTTCAATTAGGACAGTACTAACCAGTGGAGGTCAATAATGGGGTTAGTGTGGGATGGCTCTCCACTGGCTTTTTTTTTAAAGCCTTTTCTGTGGTTTCATTTGGGGTTACCTCTTTTCCTTGTGTGTTTCTAGTTAAAGAATATTATTATTAATAATAATAATAATAATAATAACAAACATTTATATAGCACCAGCAGTGTACCTGGCACTTTACAAAGTAATAAAATAGACACGGTCCCTGCCCCTAGGGCTTACAATCTGAGAGACAGGAGCTGGGGGAGAGACTTAGGAAGGGGAACAGAGGGAGAGACAAGGGGTCTAACATTCATGAAGATGCGAGGTCTCAAGTGCACGTACTTGGCTTGGTTACGATATTAGGATCAAACTACTCTTTGACCATTTAACTAAGTATATTTAACGTGGGTTTTTTTTTAACAAGATGCGTCCACACATGCCCTCCCTCCCCCCTCCTCCCAACCACACATCCAACTGATCATGTAAAGGTGGTGCACAGGGAGTGCGCACCCATGAACCACACAATGGCCACTCGTGGCCATGCTGAAAAATTGGGAGTGCTCCGTGCGGGACCATCCTCATGTGCAAAGGCTGCTTCCATGGCTGGGGTAACCAAACTGGGAACCACCCATGTGAAACGCTTCCCACATACATCATGTGCGTGGGCTTCCAGCAGCCATGACACTCAGCAGTCAAGGACCCCCCTGCCTGCCTTTCTCATTTAAAAACACACAACATATCCTGTCTTCCAAACCGAGCATTTCTCCCACTTTCTTCCTCGTCAGTGACACCAATGTGCAATCTAAAAGTTGTGCAGGCTGATAAGGCCGGGAAGCACAAAGGCCTGGCCATTGGCACCAAGAGCAGAGTGCAAGTGCGTGCACCTGCACACCTCTGGCTTCTACCTGGTCCCACCCCTTCAGAGCACTGCGGCATCATAACACTTGGAAAAGGAGTGTGGTCATGCCAGAAAGGGGTGTGGACCTCCTTCACCCCACCCTTCCTAGTGTCATGATGCTCAAAAAGGGACATAGTCCCATCTGAAAGGTGCACAATCCCAAATGTAATTCTGCCAGTGCCCTTGTGCCTGACTCTAAGTGGCTCCCATTATAGAAATCCTATTGAAACCATATCCTCCTTGACACTGGAACAGCTGCAAGATGAATTCCTAGACTGGAATACACACATCCATACACACTAAGGAATGCCTTTGGAAATGAGGGTGTTCAGTCCAGGGTTGCATGTGCATAACGGGGGTAGGCAGGCACAGCTCCAGATCTGGCATAGGCCTCACCCAGAGGGGTGGAAGTTCATGTGTTAGTTAGGCCAGGGTCATAGGCCATGGAACGGTTTGGAGAGATGGCACCAGGTCGGAAGGGAAAACGAAGTTTGTAGCCAAGAAACTAGTCCAAGTCAAAAACCTGGAAGGCAGTCCGAATACAGGCATCATGACAGAGGGGAAGTCCAGGCTCCTAGTCAAGCCAGATCCTAGACACAATCCAGAGAGCAATCCAAAGAGCAGGGTTCACGGTAGGGAAGACACTGGGTGATGGTAAGCCAAGGCAGGGAAACAGAAATCAGGTTGAAGGTAAGATACAGGAATCCATCAGGAACTCAGGAGCGGTTATAAGACAATGGATAAAGTAGAGGCAGGAACTGGGGTTGAAAGCAGAAATGTCAGCTAGCCACAGGAGGAGATCTAGACAGACATCAAGCATGGCTGAAATGACAGCAGGCCCTCTATACAGAAGAGAGGAAGTCTACTGTCTTAGGAACATCCTGCTCCTCCCCCTTCAGTCCCAAGGCAAGTCCTACTAGGCCGAGGCCAAAGCACATGGTGCAGTGCCACTGCCAGCAATTTTTTTCAAGAGCTTGCGGGATGGCAAATTGGAGTTGGGCTGGGTGCAGGGCATGCACAACCAGCTTTTCTCAGAATCAAGGGAGGGAGAAGTGGGGAGGGGCCAAGTTGCCCTAAAACCAATCCGCGCCCAGAGAAGCTCCCTCCCCACTTTAAGAGAAGAGATAGTGGAGAGGAGCAGAAGGCATAACAGCAGCCTGGAACCAGTCTGAGCCAGTTCAAAGGCTGCTGCACAAGAGAGTGGACTGAAGACTCTACTTAGGTGAACCATTTTTAAAAAAAGACATTTGTTGCTCTTCTCTAGGTATCCACCCCTTTAAATTGCCCCCCTCCCAAAATGATATATTTTTTATTTTATTCTGGATTTATTTTTAGTTTGGGTTTTGTTTTTTGGATATTTGGCTATTTTGGATATTTAAAATATATTTTTGTATGTTTTTAAATATATTTTAAATATTTTTTTTAATTTTTGGTTTAGATATTTTGTGCATTGGCTGAATATATTTTTGGATATTTCTTTTTTATATTTGGTGTGTATATTGGATATTTTGCTTGAATATATATTTAATATTTTTGCAGCAGTGTGAACACTTCAAAAATACTTGCTTTTCACATCACTTTATATGTTCTTATAGTGTTTCTGAAAGGAGAAAACACTGTTGCTCTTCCTTGTGATAGCCCCTTTTAATATTGTTCCTCTTCCCAAGTGATCTGATGCTTGAGAAACTTTTTGTTGAACTTTGAATGTTTAAATTGGTTGGGATATTTTAGTGGGCTCATACTGTAGAAAAAATTAGACAGACTAGAGAAACATTTCCAAATTATTTATATGCTGACTTCTTGTATTCAGTCTTTTTGCTGTAAGGTGAACATCTCAAAAATGCTTGCTTTGCAGTTTGCATGCAGCCTTGTGTGGTTTTAGGGTGGAAAATAGTGTTAGCCCCTCTGAATTTTGTCTCCTACTCTACAAGCAATCTGATGTTACTGTGAATTTTGGATCTTGAGTATTTTTGCATGTATTTTTTTTTTCTTGTTAGCTTATCTGGGAGCTTGTAGGAAGGAGACAGACAGTGCTATATCAGAGAAGGGGAAACTTTTCCCACTGAGGGACCAACTGAAAAACTAGTACAAGCTCCAAAAGTCAGATAAAAAGTGGAGGCGGAGGTGCCTACAGAGTGCACTCAGGAAGAGAAGGGTGGAGATCATGGATCTATCCATGGAGCTATCCATGTGTGCATGCAATCCTCTGTTCCTTTCCCCTGAGTGCAGCTTTCAGTGTCTGGGGGTAGGAACTGGATCCGGAGGCCAGATCCAGGAACTACAAAGGGCCAAATAAAAACTAGTTATGAGATGCATTTGGCCCCTGAGCTTGAGCTTCCTCACCCCTGCACTAAATACTTCCCTGTTCATGCAAACAGGACTTAGCAGTGGTTATTCAACAGAATGGCCACTTTTACATGGATGCCACCCACCCACAAACACCCGGAAACACCCATCAGATGGGTGGGAGAGCATCCGTGTAAATGTCCATGGGTGGGTGGGGGTGCATGCACAACCCACCCGCCAACACCCACGGAGCAACTGGGAAGGAGCCGGAGCCCTCCATGGATGGAGGTGGGTGGAGATGGGTGTGGATGGATGTTCAACACCCAAGCATCCATGTAAAAGCCAAAATACCCACACCCATGCGGAACAGACCAGCGGAGCCCCACTGCGCTGGCACCAGGGGGCACGCATGCGCCGCCACACAGACATGCCCACAGGGCGGGGGGGACCCGGATGTCCAGCTGAGAACCCGTAAAGGAGGGAGGAACCAAGGCACATGCATGCAGGTTCCCATGATGGTGACCAGGAAGGCCCACGAGAAGGCAATGGGGGCCAATGCCGCCACACGCAGGGGAAGGCGCCAGGTGAGCACAGGGACCCTGGGCATCTGGGGGGGGGTTAGAAGCCCCGGAAAGGTGGTGCAGGGGGGGATTCCCCCCAGGTGGAAGGCACAAGGGGGGGCAATGGACCGCCGGCAGTGGGGGGGTAATGGGTAGGGAAACGCACCAGAAAGTAACATGGCACACGTGTCCCAGCACAGGGCAGAGGGGCCGCACTGACAGCCCCCCCCCGTGGATGACCCCCAGCCCGGCACAGCCTAAGGAGCAGCAGCAAGAGCGAGGTGAGCTCGAGGGCATCCCCCCCAGGAGGGGAGGGCCATGACCCGGGCCCGACCACCAGGCCAGGGAACACAGGGCAGGGATCAGCAGCATAACCCGTTCCCCTGTTCCCCACAGGACAGCTCCCAGACAACGGAGCACCACACCACCAGGATGACAGCCGAGAAGGGCCTCCCAGACAGCCAGGTGAGCAAAAGGGAACCCCAGGGGGGGAGGGGGGGTCAGCAGGAGCCGTAGTAACACCAGAGTGACAATTCAACAGAACCTCCCTAATTTGTGCTCTCTTCCACTACATTCCCTTTCACAATCATTTAATAATGAAATGCCGTAGTGGGTCCTTGTGCTACTATAACTTTCTTACTTTGTCTGAGCCAGTGTAACCTAATGGATAATGTGTTTGATTTCAGTCTGAGAGACTAAAGTTCAAATCCTGTCTTTTCCATAAACCTACTATGTTTGTTTGTTTGTTTATTTGTTTGTTTATTTATTATTTATTCCAGTTTTTAGTCCACCCTTCCCAAATGGCTTAGGGCGGCTTACAAAACAAATAAAAACAATACATATGAATCATCATAAAAAAACCAAACCCCCAACCTTTCCAACCCCCCAAAACCCTCTCCAATTGTTCCCTCACACCCCAAGCCCCTGCCAAAATCCCCATTCCCTATTCCTGTCTGCCAAATGCCTTAACAAAGAGCAAGGTCTTACACCGCCTCTGGAAGATGCCCAGGTTCAGGCTCAAACAAACCTCTGGGGGAAAGAAGTTCCATAGCATTGTGGCAGCAACCAAGAATGTCCTCCTATGAGCCCTCACCTTATAAACAAGACTAAGCAATGGTACCCACAGGGAAGCACTCCCAGCTGATCGCAGGGGCCGCAGTGGGGCACGGAAGGACAGGTGGTCACTCAGATATGTAGGGCCCAGACCATTTAGGGATTTAAAGGTCAAAACCAGCACCTTGACTTGTGCCCAAAAAGCTATAGGGAGCCAGTGCAGGCTTTGGAGCACCGGTGTAATGTGCTCCTGATACCTTGCCCCCAAAAGGAGGCAAGCCGCTGCGTTGTGCATGAGCTACAGCTTCCAGTCATCAAGGGCAGCCCCACATAGAGTGTGTTGCAGTGGTCTAGCCTCGAGGTGATGAAAGCATGGGTGACAGTGGCCAGTTCTGAATCGGAAAGAAAAGGCTGCAGCCTCCTCACCAGGTGCAGTTGGCAAAAAGCGCTCCTGGCCACCACCGCAACCTGACAATCCAGGTGCAACAAGGGGTCCAGAAGCACTCCATGGCTGTGAACCTGACTGACCAGAGGGGGCCAGACTCCATCAATAACAGGAGTCCCAGTCCCCCCAGATCACAAGGCCAGTCAACCATCATCACCTCAGTCTTGTCTGGATTTAGCTTCATTCGCCTCACCCTCATCCATTCTCCCACAGCAGCTAGGCATCAGGTAAGCACCAAGACAGCAGGGCCTGGGTCCGATGGAAAAGAGAGGTAAAGCTGAGTGTCACCAGCATACTGATGGCACTTCACCCCAAACCTCAGAATGAACTCACCCAGTGGCCTCATATTGTAGCCATGAAAAATAGGCCTGAAAATTAGGCCCCTGAATTTTTCTTCAGGTAGGCCTCCATTTAGATATCATAAGCATTATTGGAGAACAGAGTTCAGAGTTTGCAATTTCTTGTGCTATTTCTCCAGTAATGTCTCTTATCTTTGTTTATCAAACAGTTGGTAGAACGTCTAGAATGGTCTCCGTACTCGGTCTGATTGTCTGTTCTCTTATTTTTATTCACACTCTGACTGCTTTGTTGAATTCATTCAAAAGTAATTCTAATGCAAAGTGAGCACTTTGATTTATTTGCTTTTAATTGTATATTGTGTGCTTAAGGTAGGTGGGTCCTTTGACCCGGAGCAATGGGTGTTTTGTTTGTTTGGTGGGCACTGGTCTAGCAAGAGAAGCCACAGCTCTTAAGGTAGGTGGCACACCAATGCTTTTGGCCATCTGGTGTGCAGAGTAACTGGGATGTCCAGTTACTTTACACCAGTGCCAACTGGGAAGGAAATCCTTATGGGGCCTACTTAGGTTAGGTTTTAGCATTTACAGCATAGGACTGAGATTTATTTTTCCATCCTAGATTTATTTCAGTGACTTGTGGACACTTGGTTTTAACAGTTTGTAGCATCTTTTTATGAAATGTAGATAAAAGTTCTTCATAGATTTAGGTATCCATTTTTCTGTCCAGAATGGGTAGAATCCATTTTTCCTTCTGATCTCTCTCAGTGACCTGTCACACATTTTAGCACTAAACATGCTGCCCTAGAATATTACCTTGTTTTGTCAATATTATCTTGTCAGGCCTGAATGTGTAGGAACTAGGCATTAAATATGTTTGGAAGGAATTATATTTTGACCTCAGAAAAACAAACAAATTAGGTTCCAATTGCAATGGTTCTGGCAGGAAATGAAGTCCCTGGTGGCGTTTTACAATATGTGCACTGATTCTTGAAA
Source organism: Sphenodon punctatus (assembly GCA_003113815.1). NCBI lineage: Eukaryota > Metazoa > Chordata > Lepidosauria > Sphenodontia > Sphenodontidae > Sphenodon > Sphenodon punctatus. The sequence continues at coordinate 956,408 of QEPC01012154.1, forward strand.
TGACATTTCATGAATCTCTATATTTTATTCACAGTTAAACTCTGTTAAAAATTAATGTCTTTATACTGGAATGGGAATGGTGGACTTTAAATACATTCTATAGTACTACTGAATGTCTTCTGCAGGAGAGAGATGGGAAGGACTGCAAAAAACTCGATTGTGTGTCCCTTTTACATGCTATTAGGTTTGTTTGTTGAAAGTACACAAGTGTATGTGATGATTAAGTATGATTAACTAATTGCTTAATTCATAAAATGTATGTGCTATTGTATTTAAATTTGTTTGAATGTATGTTGAAAGCAATTCCTTTGAATTTTAAATCCAGCTTTAAAGAGAACCTGCAGTTTCCCTTTTGTCCTACAGAACTGTTTACATTCCATTTTCCAGCCATATCTTTGGTTTGGATTAGCGTTAATGAAAACAAAGGATGAACTAGCAAATTAGCAGAATATTTTAGTAAACAAACAGGGCCACCTTGCGGATTTGGGACATCATTAAAATCTCTGTATCCCTAATGTTAAATCATTATATTTCTAATGCTAATATAGGTTTAATTTTTAAGCTAAACACCTGATTTAAAGGCATTCAATTGAAATAGTAATAGACAACATATTTCACAATGTAATTTCCAAATTGTTTTAAAGTATTTTAATTAAAAATAATACTATATAGATTAAGGACAGCCAATAGGGTCTAAAATTCTATGAGAAAGATTAAAGACATTAAAAATAATGTAGTTAATTAGGAAAATTAAGGTTTATTTCAAGATAAAGTTTAGCTTCAAATTGTATCTGAACAAATCATTCAAATGAGTAAGTAATTATTCCTTTGAATTGTGCCTTAATGAGAAATTCAAAGTTTTATAAATCAGTGTTGTTTAAGAAATTTCTTTCTAAAGTAAGTAGAACAGAGGCAGATCTGGCCTCTCTTCTTCAACAACTTCCTGAGAGAAATGGCACTTGTTAGGTAAAGATAAAGTCCCTATATGAAATTATGTAGAATTAAAATTTAATAGAAACTTCAGTGAGTTAATAGACTCCATTGAATGTTTATTGGATCTAGTCTTCAGTGGAGCTAATAGACTCCATTGAGTTTCATAGAGCTTCATGAAGCTAATGGACTTCGCTGAAGTCTTCAGTGTTAGTGGGAGAAAGATCAGGGCCAGTAAAAGGTTACAGTGTTCTTGATTCCTAGAAGCGAGAATGGGTAAAGTCAAACCAACCGTGAAAAGTTACGGTTTGAGCAGTCTTCGTGGAAACCAAAGCATCTTTCTTTTACATCATCACTTGACAAGAGGCAAACTTTCTGCTGTCATATTGCAAGACTCAAAAATCCTATAAGAATGGCAGGATATAGTTTACATTAAGGAAGATCTTGTATGCTATCCAGATTCCAGACCTGCTGAAAAGCAAAGGCCTGAAGACACTTAGTTTGTTTTCTGTCCCCACTCTTTTACTTTTATTTTCCATTTTCCTTTTTTAACTAAGACCATGATCCAGCTAGCCCCCTCCCCCAGCGCAAGGGGCTGTGCACTGGTGGAGGGGCCAAGAAAGAGCAGGTGGCCGGGAGCAGGGGGTGTTGCTGCCAGTGGAAGAAGAGTTCCGCCAGCCCATGGCCACACCCCCTCATCAAACGTGGTAGCTATGCCCCCTGTGCCGGCAGTGGATCAGGTAGCACTGCCCTTTCAAGGGGTTCACAACCCAAGGGCAGGCTCCCCAGGATCAGTGGGCACCCCAACAGGGTTTACTCCCATGGGGGAGCTCACCACCCCCTCCCTCTGCAAATGGACTGGCTGCGCTGATGGGGCCTTACGCCTGCTTTGAGCAGGCATAAGCCAGTCAGAGCCATAGGGAACCATGCACCAGCCCCCTCACCCTCCGAAGCTGCTGCACGCACCGGCCCTGGCAGCCCCTGAAACTGGCCCCAGACCCACAGCACTCACTCTTGATCATGGGAGCCCTGGATGGTTCCCCCACAGCACAGAGAGTAGTAGTACAGGAGGGGCAGGGTCCAGGGCTCCCGCAATTGAGGGTGAGTGCTGTGGTCCTGGGGCCAGTTTCAGGGGCTGCCAGGGCCAGTCTGCAGCACCTTCAGAGGGCCAGGACACCCCCGCCAGTCTCCCATCCTTCAGTTCCTTCCCTGGCTCCACCTCCTCCCCTGTATGGTGCAGGGCCTGGGGGCGAATTCAGCGCTGCAACCACTTCCCTTTCACTGGTTCAGCTTCTCCCTACACTGGCGGCTTGCTGGATCACACTCTTATTTTTCCATTTTTAAGGCTATTCAGTCCTAGTTGGGACTTACTTCTCTCTTTTTCTCTAGCTAAAGACATTTCATTTTATTTTACACCTTTTTAGTTAGTTCATTTATTTTTCTCATTTTTATTTTTATTTTCAAGATAATACTTCTCTCTCTTTTATCCTAGCAAAGGCATTTTATTTATTTTTACTCCTTTTAAGCTATTTTACTCATTTTTTCCCTTCATTTTTATTTTTAAGTTGTTTTTATTCATTTTCTCAATCTTTATTTTTAAAAGCTATTTTTAAGGCTACCACCTTTCATTTGCCCTAGCAAAAAGCATTTCTTTCACTTTTACTAGTACTACACCTTTTTAAAAGCTATTTTTGCTTTCTCTTATTTCTATTTTTGTTTTGTTTTTTATTTCTCCCCAATTTTAATTCCCAGTTGGGATTTTCTGCTCTTTTGCCTGAGAAAAGGGAAATTTCTACTTTTCCTTTTATTTTTATTTGTTCCCAGTTGGGATTTTCCTCCTTTTGCCTGAGAAAAGGGCAATTCTTACTTTTCTCTATATTTTTTGTTCCTAGTTTACATTTCTTTTAAGGAAGCACTGTATTGATCCTAGTTGGGACTGTTTCTTTTCAACAGAGGGAAGTTTCCCCAAGTGATTATCTGTCTTTTCCCCTCCCTTTTTGGAGCTTCCATGCTCCTTGTCTGTTGAGGGACCATTCCCCAACCTCTGGACAATTTTAAAATTTCTTTTTCCTTATCTTTTCTATAGCTTATATTCACTTTCATTCTCTTTAAGCCTCCATCATAGCAGCAAGCTGACATCTCATCTTCCCCAGCTCGAAACAACTTTGGGGACATGACTGGCTCTGTGTGGTGAGATATATTCTTAAACACTATATATTTGTAATGAATAACTTTTTGCATGCTTCCGTAGTGCTTTCTTGGTATTTTTATAGTAGTGTGTAAGCCAGTTTGGCAGGGCAATAAATTGTAGTATTTAATCATAATAATTGTCTATTGTGACTTTTTGGTGAGGAAACTTAAGCTTTCCAACAGAGATCCCTGAGCCCTGGTGGAACTAATTTCTGGGAGAATCTCAGGGTAAAAATATACATGTTGAACAAGAGGGGAGACGCAATAGAACCCTGCAGGACCCCACAGACGAGGTCCTGAGAGGATCATGAGCAATCATCCATCATCACTCTCTGGGATCTCCCTGACAGAAAGGAGTGGAACCACTCAAGAGTGATCCCACAAACCCCTGCCAGGCCCCACAGTTGTGTCAACAATACCTCATGGTCAACTGTATCAAACGCCACCAAAAGATCTAACAGGATCAACAGGGTACAATTCCCCTTGACAATCTCCAGGCGCAGGTCATTGACCAAGGCCACAAGCGCAGTTTCCATACCATACCAGGATGGAAGCCTGACTGAAATTGATCCAGGAATCCGACAGTGTTGAGATGAGCCTGGAGCTGTTGGGCAACTGCCCGTTCAATAACCTGCCCTAAAAAGGGAAAGTTAGAGACAGGCCAATAGCTGCCCGAGGAGTCAATGTCCAAGGATGGCTTATTAAGGAGAGGCTGGACAACCACAGTTCTAAAAACCTCCAACACCCTACACTCCCAGATGGCTTTCACAATCCAGGATTGGCAAGGATCTAGTTCACAAATGGTTGCTCTCACTGTCCCAACCACCTCCCCTACATCAGTGGGTGATATCAATTGAAACTAATCCAAATAAACAGGACAGGACCAAGCTTCAGTAACCTCAAACTCTGATTCTGCAGGTAAAATGGCAGCACCCAAGTCATGAAGAATACAAACGAGTTTGTCTGCAAAGTAATTAATAAAAATGTCACAGAGGGCATTGGATGACTCCATTTCCAGGCGAAGGCAGACTGGATTAACCTGGAACAGCTCCTTGGGACAAGACGTTGCAGACTATGATAGCAGAGAAGAAAGATTTCTTCACAGCAATCACAATCACAGCATATTCCTTTAAAAATTATCTATGCTGCAATCGGTCAGCTTCAGCGCAAGTTAAGGGCCACCTGTTCTGTAACTACCTACCCTCCTAATTCAGCTGCCTTGGGTCCTCTGTATACCAGGGGGGTTGCTGGTGACCAGAGATTCTGGGTTCCTGTGATCTGGCTCATGCATTGGTGAGCAGAGCAGTTTCAGTGGGGGATTCCTCTGAGCCCCGAGGCAGCTCTTCCCCAACTCAGGTCACCTGTGAGTGGCAGGAGCCCGGCATAAAGAGCAGGGGCAGCCGACGGCAGCGCCGGTGGCCATGCACCTAAGGGCCGTGCGCGCAAGGGCGCGCCCTTGTGCGCGCAGCCTTAGGTGAGTGGCCGGGTGGACTGGGGGTATTCTTTTTCTCCTCACTTCCCCTTCCACTACGGAGGATGAATAAGAGAGGAAACCCTTGTCAGTCAAATAGCAAGACCTTGCCAAGAAGGATGGAGAGTTTTTTGGCTCCTGCTTCTAAGGGGGGTGGAGAATGTTTCCCCCTCCACTCCCCACTTCCAACCGTTTTCAACCGCTGTTGGTTATGCAGGAGGAGGTACCTGCCACACCTTCTGCACGTTTCAACTCCTTCTTTGATACGACCACCTGAATTGGATACTTATAAGTGCTTTAATGAGGGTGATACTTCCCCTCCAGTTGGAGAGAAACTTGCTGCTTTTTTAACTGACCATATTATGCTTATGGTGATACCTTGTGCTTTATGTTCCTTAAACTCACGCAGATTCAGGATAAGATGAGCTCTCTTGATGAGCATGTGTGTGAGATTAACCCCCTTAGAATTGGGTTGGGTTCTCAAAGACAAGAGGAGAAACCCCCTCATTCTTCCTTGGGGCTCCCTCGGTCGCATGAGCCCAGGTTTGGCACAGCCCCTTCCCCAGATAACCTGGTGGTGCCATGCCTCCTTTCTGAAGAGATGGAGCCTTTCAGATTATTGCCAGCAACCTTAATTTTAACTATTCTTCCGTTACGTGGTTGACAACCCCCCCCCTGTAGAGTACACCCCTAGATGTGGCGCAACATCTTAGACCGCTACTAAAGAAAACCATGATTACCAGGCAGGACATTATTTCAGTAGATCATCTAGTGGACCTTAAAGACAGACAGTCTGTAATTGTTACATTTGTTGGTACCTTTCCGTTATCCTCAATTCTTATTAAGAAAGGTATTTTGGGGGGAAATGCGATTTATATCTCCCGAACTTTTCAGGTGTTGGGGAGAAAATTAGAGGTTTGGGATGTGAATATGCCTTTGCCCTTTATAGAGCCATCTGGGGAAAAGAAGCAGCCATTGCAGAGGCATGTGTCTCCACTTATTTATTTATTTATTTTATTTTATTTAATAAATTTCTATCCCGCCCCTCCTGCAACGCAGCTCGGGGCGGCTTCCAACATTAAAATCATAAAAATACAATAAAATACACAATGTTTAAAAACCTTAAATATAAAATATAAATATAACTTGACTCCAATGATGAACCATTAGTGGTGTGCTCCAGGAAGACGAGGTCAAATCCCCGCCTTCCCGTAGGTTCTGCGGGGCCCCAGTTAGGGATCCCCTCTAAAGTTTGTTCTGGGGTTGGTGTGCCTCCTTTATCTACATCGAATGGTACGGAAGTACAGTCTTCAACCCCGAAGGCCTGTGAAAGCCAGCAGTCTCCTTCAGCAGCTATGCAAGCTGTTTTTCTAAGGAGGCTGGAGTCTCTATGTACTCAGTTGGGTGATCTTGGGCGAGGGGGAAATGGGGACGGTTGTCAGAGGACTCCTCGGAGAAGTGCTTTGGCAGACCAGCCCCCTTTTTCCCGCCCACACCTTTCTCTTTCTCCCCCCCCCCCATTCCTTGGCCCTGTCTCCAATTCAAGAAGTTGGCTATGAGGCAGGGGTGGCGGAGAGGCAAGAATCCCTTACCCTTTTATCAATAGCATCTAGTAATAGAGAAACTCAAGTAACTTTAGCAACGCAAAGGGTGGAGGTATCGCAGGGAATAGTGAATGTCCCGCCCCCTTGTTCAAATCTGTCAGCAGAACAGGCTACCCCTCATCTCTGTGGGAGGGGTGTGTGGAGGTTCTGCCATCTGATTTAGACCAACATCTCCCCAGTTGTCATTCCTTTTCTAAAATGAGCTTCTCTTCTCAGAAGCCTTCGGTTTCACAACCGATGGCTTTGGCTCCTCCTATGGGAAGAGTCTTGAGACGTCATGCCAAGCAACCTCCCCTGCACAATGCATGACTTAAGCCTGGAACCGCCTTCAGTTTATTGGTAACTTCCTGGAATATTGCAGGTTGGAGGGCTCATCACTCTGATGCTGATTTTTTTAATTTTTTGCTGCAGCAGGATATTGTGCTCCTCCAAGAAACATGGTTATTAGAGCCACCTTGTTCAGAGAGGTGGAGGAGGTTCCATGTGTTCTGAGTACAGGCGACTCCCTCATTACATTATGGTAGACCAAGCGGTGGCTTGGGGCTATTGATTTCTAGTTCCCTGCATGTTAAAGTTCTTTTTTTAGCAGCTATTAAATCTAACTTTGCCTTATATTATTGTATTTTCCCTTTGGGGTTTGAATTACTTTTGGGCAATGTCTATTTTCCCCCGGATTCTTCATCGTATTACTCTCAAGACCTCTGGCCTGAATTGGTAGAACAAATTCTCCTTGCCTTGAATAAGTTTCCGCTTGCTTATTTGGTGATAGGAGGTGACTTTAATGTAAGGTTAGGCATTTCTGTTGCCTCCCATTCCCTTTATACATTGGACGATTCTTCAAACAATGTGTATATCCCTCCACGTAATTCTGTAGATCAGGTGATTGGTCCTAGGAAATCCTATATGGATACATTAATAATGGATTTAGATCTAGTTATAGTTAACGGGCGGGTAATGGATGACCTGGAAGGAAACTTTACATTTCATTCCCCACTGGGCTCTAGTACCCTTGATTATTTCTTGTTTCTATCAGTCTATTCCATTATGTACAGAATCTCCAGGTGGTCCCTAGACCTGAATCTTTCCATTTCCCAATTTCTATGAGGATGGCTGATCCCTTGTTTCAGTCCCAACCACTTGAGGATGGCTTTGGGATGCAACCTCCTCCAGATGAGGAGATGGTACTGATGCAAGCAAAATGGTCGGAAGAACTTAAAGAGACTATTCTGTCCTTTATTCACTCTCTGAATATACCGCATTCGGTTGATAAACCTCAATCCCAGTGTGTGCCAGACCCCTTTTCTAATTATGAACAACTCTTGTCTTTACTGGCTCCATTCCTCACCGATATGGGGTCGTTAGCTCCAGGGATGAAACAGTTTATACAATCACCATCCTGGTTTGACTCAGAGTGCCGGAAGGTTAGGGCATTTCTGCACGGTTTAGTTAGGAGAATGAAAGGCAATCCTAGTCAATCTTTGAGGACTAATATTTCAGCTGTCCGGAACAGCTATCGCAAGTTGTTGGCTGCTAAGAAACTGGATTTCCAAAAGCATCAGTGGTCTCTACTTCAAGGGGCAGCTAAAGGTAGGGACTCAAAGGCATTTTGGGGTATTATTAGAGCCTCCTGGAGAGGGGATAAGGTCTTTAGTAATCTAGCCCTGGCGCCAGAGGTTTGGGAGGACTTTTATACTACTTTGTACTCTGGCGTTTCTCTGGGGGAATTTAACATCACTCTCCCATCCCCTCCAGATTTGAACAATGGCAACCGGTTACCCAGGAGGAGGTGGTAACTTTGATAACCCAATTAAAGCCTGGGAAGGCCCCGGGGCCGGATTTTGTGCCCCCCGACCTATTAAAATCTGATCCAGAGTGGTGGGCCAAGCTTCTGGCACCCCTTTTCTCTGTTATAAATGAAACAGGTTGCCTCCCTCCATCATGGTTTAATAGCACTGTTGTTCCAATATATAAGAAGGGCCATACTTCCTCCCCTGGCAATTACCGTCCAATCAACTTGTTGAGCGTCATTGGTAAATTATACTCCAGATTCTTGCTGGGAAAATTGAGGGCTTGGATTTCTAGCTCCAAAATGATCGAACCAGAACAGACGGGGTTCCAGGAAGGACGATCCACGCTGGATCATATTTTTGTTCTGGCAGCCCTATTTACAAAATATGCTACTGGTGGGAGGGAACTCTATCTCTGCTTTATTGATCTGGAGAAGGCATTTGGTTCGGTATCTAGGGAACGTCTTTGGATGAAACTGATTTCCTCATCCATAGAGCCTAGATTACTGTTTCTATTAATTAAGTTACACACTGGGAACACCCTACAAGTCCGATTTGATCCAAAACAAGCACCTACAAAACAGGTCCGGGTTAACTCTGGGGTCAGGCAAGGCTGTTTGTTAGCACCTGCCCTCTTTAACCTCTTTCTAAATGATGCAGTTGCATATATGAAAGATGGTGATACACATGCCCCCAAAATAGGCGAGCGGCCAGTACCCCTTCTCCTATATGCAGACGATACTCTGTTAATCTCCCAGTCCTTGGTAGGTTTACGTCGGGCGATACAACGATTTGGGGATTATTGCCAAAATGAAAAGCTCGCAATCAATTTTACCAAAACAAAGGTTTTGATTGTGGGCCCAAGGGGTGCCCAGAAAATCCATACCTGCTCGATCAAGGGTAACCCCATTGATCAAGTTTGATCTTTTCGTTACCTGGGGGTGGTCATCTCTGCTACTGCAAGTTGGAACTTGCACTGCGAGGCGGTTAAAGGGCTGGCGGGGAAATCCTCAATGGCCATAGTTAAGTTCTGCTTCGGTCAAGGGGGAAAACTGGTTTCACCCGCCTTACGCCTTTTCAGAGCCAAAACCTTAAGTCAGTTTCTGTATGCTTTCCCAGTCTTACTTTCCTTGGCAACCTGGAGACTATTCAAAATCGATTTCTCCGGATGATCCTGGGAGTACCCCAGGTGGTACAAAGAGCTGAGCTACTCGTTGCTCCCCTTAGAGTATATCTTCTCCAGGCTTTGGTGCTATTCTGGTGCAAGCTAGTTCTTTTTCCCACCAATGATAATTCCCTTTTGGCTTTGGCTTTGGCTTTGGCTTTGGCTTTGGCCTTGGAAAGTGGGCTTGGGGACCCCTGGGTTAAAGCTGTGGAAGTTGAAATATGCAAGCTGGGATTTTCACCTACAGGGCTTAAGGGTTTAGGCTTTGGAGCTGTTAAAAGGTCTTTTTTTAAAAAAAAGAATTTTGGATCAGACCCTACAGCTTGAGAGAGCACTCCTCAGGGAGCAGAAGGCTGCCCCCGATTTCCTGCCATTTAACCCCTTATTTCCAGGGTGATGTTATCAGTTCGAGTGGCAGGACTTCGGTAGGAGATCAGTCTTTGCCAAAATGAGGTGCAACAGCTTTCCGTCAGCCCTTTTAGAGGGCCAGTACAAAGGTGTCCCCTACGATCAATGGCTCTACACATTTTGTGATATGGGGGAGGTGGATTCCCATGCTCAGATTCTTTTTGTCTGTCCTCTGTTAAGTGGACCTAGATTTAAATTCTTGGGCGGGATTTTGAAGACTGGGGGTTTAATTCCTGTTCAAAGTACTCTGACGGAATTTCTGAATCCAAATGACTCGGTATTGACTAGGGCCGTGGCAAACTTTTGTTTAATGGCTTATCAAATTAGAGGGACACAGTTGGAGGGTTAACGATCTGAAATGATTTTGGGGCAGAATGCATCAGACATCAATTTGGCCGTGGCACTCTGTATCCAGTAACAGATGTCTAAGGTTTATTTTTTATTAACGCAGGCCTTTGGCCTATGTGTATTGTATGTTAAGTTTTGGATTTTTGGTTTGGCTTCAGTATTGTGATGTCGATTGTTTTAGGTTTGATATTGTGATGGCTACAGTCCAACAATAAACTTATTCATTCGTATACCAGGGGGTCCTCTGCTGCTGCAACAGTGGGAGCGGACATCTGGATGCAACTGTGTTGATGGCCATGGTCAAGATGTCATTCCATAAAGCGACCAGGTCATCAACAGAGCAGCCATCAAGGTCAGTAGGTAAACACCCCAGAGAGTTCTGGAAGCCAATGGATTCCTGAGTCTCCAAGGGTGGCTCAACCTAATGGATCCAGCACCCCAACGCGGGCATAAAGGGTAGGAATCTGTGTCTTCAGAAGGTAACGATCCGACTATGACAATGGTGTCATAACAACACCCCCAAGCTTGGGAGAGTCTTGGGAGCTTGGAACAGTCTCTATCTCTCAGCCTAAGTTCCCTGTCTGTAAAATAGGAATAATAATGACCTATCTCATAACACTGTTGTGAGGGTGATGCAGATAAAGATTGCAAAGCTTGTTGAACACTGAAAGTACTATAAAATGATTTTGTTTTGAAAAGGGTAATTTTTATATATTATGCCTCAAAACATGAATAGTTCAAACTTTCAAATAATAAAGGCAACAATGTTAAGTGAGCAGACTACATATTGTGACAGATAGGTCTTTCTTTGTTTTCCATGTTGCTAAATACGCTCTAATACTTGTCTTAAATCATCTTTGTAGGAATGGAGGGAAAGGGTCGTGTTCACAATAATCCGCAGTAGGAATCTCCAGCCATTAATATGAATTATGGTTCTACTGTATTGGAAACAATTAACTTCTAAAAATATTTACACATAAAATATTTGTAGCAATCTGATTAGCGTACTATAGAACAACCAAGACATTAAACAATGGCAGCGCTTTCCAGAGATTAAAACCCACATGGAAAATATATTATATAATGGAGTCCATACGTCTTGGATAATTATAGCTTTATGGAAGACACAAGTTGCCTAAAAGTCTTGAATTTGGAATCTGGAACTTATATAAAGTGGTGAAATTGAAAACAAATACATACGTTGCTAAAACGTGTGATAGGTCATTGAGAGATATCAGAAGGAAAAATGGATTTTACCCATTCTGGGCAGAAAAATGAAGTATTTATCACACCAAAAGAGAACTTCTTCAACAGTACCGACCGTCCATATGCTCACCACCATGGAATAATTCCACAGGTAGTCAATTCATGCCCAAAGCCTGAATGGGAGTTCACTTTGAAGGAATGAACAACTGAAGCTGAAATGAATATCCACAGAAAATATCGTATCTGACAAATTCACTCACTTTGGTTCAGTCCTGACCAGGCAGATTTTTGGTGCTGCTTCACCAAATTTCTGATTTGAATATTTTGATTCTGGTTATTTTAGTTTTTTCATTTGGTGCTATTCACAATAGGGCTGAAACAACGTAACCCACATTCCAAAATGACCAAACTGAAATAAGCAAAATACGAAATTAAACAAAGTATTCAAAAAGAATTAATGGAATAAGCAGGTTTGTGAATTATAGAGGGCATGATAGCGCCCTCTATAAGTTAAAGCAAGACACAGTTCTCCTGCAATCTCTGCCTATCTGTAGCATTGTCGTTTTCAGCCACTTGCCTTCCAGGTTGCAACTGGAATCTTTGCAGCAGATATCTCATTTACTAAGGAACCGATGCTAATGTTATTGTACTTGAAAATGACACCCAAACCTCTAGTAATCACTGCTTAGTTGTTTTTTAAGAAGGGATTTTAATAATGAACTTCACCTTCCGTAAAGATCTCAATAAAAGTGAATAGGAGGAAATTTTTATGTTGAGCATGTGTGCAGAAGACAGGGCACTCAAGACTCCAGGAAACTACGCGTTCAAACAAACGAAGTCATAGGCATGGAGGTGGGAGGATGTACTTTGAGCCATGGGGGGGGAGGGATCAGGGAGCTGGGGCAGGGGGGCAGTTTGAGCTGTGGGTGGCAGGGAGCTGGGGCAGGAGGGAGTACTTTTATCCATGGAGGGGGCAGGGGCAGGGGGGTAGTTTGAGCCATGGCAGGGCAGGGAGCTGGGGTGGGTAGTTTGAGCCATGGGGGTTGGGGGTACTTTAATCCATGGGGGGCAGGGTTAGCTTGAGCCATGGGGGGCAGAGAGCTGGGGGGTAGTTTGATTTGGAGGGCAGGGAAGTGAAGGGGTAGGGGGAGCCTCCCAGAGCAGTTCCTACTCCTAGCCTCCCTGAGGCTCAGCAGCTGACTGTTGCTTCTCTCAGCCACCTTGTTAATTTCACCTCACTGGCTGAGGGAAGCAAAGGAGTCACCTCTGCAGCATCGGGGACACCTTTCAAAGTCATGTGAGTGTCCCCACCCCTCAATGTTCTACCATCCTACTACGTATACAATCAGCCCCAAATCCCCCAATCTGCACCGCACCCCAGATCCTCCCTCCCCATACCCTGAATCCCCACCCACACATCCCCCAAAGACTAAACCCCAACCCCAGATCCCCCATGCCCTTCATCACCAGATCTCTCAATACCCTGCATCCCCCAACCCACCAACCCCTTAGCCTGCACCCCACTACTAAAAAATAATGAACTGCCATACCCTACATCCCCACCCTCACATCCCACTATACCCTGCAGCCCTATAATCCCCCCCCATCTCCCCCAGCAGCCTGCATCCCCACCCTCAGATCGCCAAACCCTGCATCCCCAGCCCGAGATCCACCAAACCCCTAGCCTGCACTCGAAACCCCAATAAAAAGTAATAAACTGCCATTCCCTACATCCCCACCCTCACAGCCCCAGATCCCGCCTCCACTGCTTGAATCCAGGAGGCTTGAGGGGACTGGGGCACCTGAGCTGTATTTGGGGGAGGGCTCATCCTGGCAGGGGGGCTGGGAGCTGCCTGCCCTGCATCGCATAGGACTTAATGAGTTAATCCAGCCATACAAAACATAAAAGTAATGTTCATTTTTAAATTTCATATACACAGCAAAAACATCGACAGCCAGATTAACTCATTAAGACATATTAATGATAATTAGTTTGTTTAATATTACAATGTGTGTGAAGTGGTGTGATATGCTTTATTATGAAAGAGTTGTCATGTTGAAGGGAGAAAGGGAGTGATAATCTTGAGGAGAGAAGGAAAGTGGGGGGTGACTGAGAATGAGAGATCTGATGTGGAGTGGTAATATTTTTATAGTATTTTTTTTGTCACAGATTATTAGATTGCGAGGAAATGAAAATAGTAGGTATGATTAATTCGCCTTAACTATGAATTTAAACCTTTGTTTTTTAAATGTTGGAATTTTTGTTTTGGTTGCCAGTATCATTCAGAGATTTGGAGTGCTCTCCACAAACGCAGATAATATCTGAAAATACAAAATCTATTCATTTTGCATCTAGAATGAAGCATCAGGCCTCTCCTGCTCAGTAAATTTCATGTCACTTTTACAGTTTAGTGTTATCTCTTCAGAGATCCTGGTTGTGTTCACTTTCTTTAGCTAGGGCACCTCAGTGCTTTTCTTATGATACCTTTAAAGAATCAGCAGTCAATTTCTCATACTTTTAACTATCACTTTCACCTGGCAAAGACTGTCAGGTACACATGACTGAAATCTCCAACATTCCTCTTGATATACAGGTTGAAATCTAATGGTAATTTCATATGGAGCTCTAGAGGCCTAGAACATGCTCCCAGGTGTCAAAGGTGCACTGATGTTTGTTTGTTTGTTTATTTAAATTTATATGCCACCCTTCCTATTAAAGCTGAGAGTGGCTTACAAACAATAAAAAGTATCTTTAAAAATTCCCTTAACCCCCCACAGCCATTTCCCTAAACCCCGCCCCATCCAGTCTCACACAACCCTATCCCTGCCTGCTAAATGCCTAGCCCAACAGAAAGGCCCTACATCATTTCTGGAAGATGAGCAGGCTCGGGTTTAGGCAAACCTCTAAGGGGAGGGAGTTCCATAATTGTGAAGCAGCCATGGTTGGCTGCCATGTGCCAAGAACGTGAGAACGCATGCCTTTACTATAGAAACTTCACAGGCAGATGGCACCTGCAAGAAGGCGCTCCGACTGACCTCAGAGAACAGGACATGAGGGAAGAGATGGTCTTTCAGATACCTGGGGCCCAAGCTATTTTGGGCTTTATAGGTCAAAAAACCAGCACCTTGATTTGTGCCTGGAAATATACTGGTAGCCAACGCAGACTCTGGAGCACCAGTGTAATGTCCTCCCAGCAGCCCATCCCTGACAGAAGACAGCCTGCCATATTCTGCACCAACTTCAGCTTCCAAAAAAACAGTCATCAAGGGCAGCCCCACTTAGAGCATGGTGCAGTGATGTAGCCTTGAGATTACAAAGTTATGGATGAAGGTTGGCCAAATCCGAATCTGATAAAAAATGTTCACAGTCTTCTCACCAGATATAATTGGTGAAAAGCACTCCTGGCCACCGCTGCCACCTGACAATCCAGGGACAGCAATGGATACAAGAGCACCACAAGATTGTGACCAAAGGAAGCTGGACCCCATCAACAACAGGAGTTCCTATGTCTCCCAGACCACAAGGCCAGCCAACCATCATCACTTGGGTCTTGTCTGGATTGAGCCTCAATCAGCTCACCTGCATCCAGTCTCCAAGAGCAGCCAGTCACCAGGTAAGCACCATGACTGCAGGAAGTGGGTCAGATGAAAAAGAGAGGTAGAGTTGGATGTTATTAGCATACTGATGGCACTTCATTACAAATCTTCATGCAACCTTGTCCAGAGGCTTCAGATACACCTTGAACAGGAGTGGGGGCAAGATGGAACCCTGCAGGACCACACAAGGGAGCTCCCGAGGAGACAACAAGCCACCACCCATCACCACCCTCTCAGTTCTCCCAGCCAGGAATGAGTGGAACCACTCAAGAACAGTTCCATTAGCCCCTACCAGGTCACACAGATTTGCCGACGTTCCATGAACAACTGTGTCGAAAACCGCCGAAAGATCTAACAAAATCAGCAGGGTACCTTTGCCCTTGTAGATTGCCAAGCAGAGGTCATCGACAAAGGCCACAAGTGCAGTCTCAGTGCCATTCCCAACATAGGTCCAAGAATCCAAAAAGCATCAAGATGTGCCCTGAAGCTGTGAGGCAACCACCCATTCAATAAACTTCCCTAAAAAGGGAAGATTAGAAACGGGGCAATAGGTGGTAGGGGAGTCAATGGGTGTCTTTAGACATCACGTCAACAAGTGTCTGAATGTGTGTTTTGACCTTTATAGGAACACCAGTTTGACCCTGTGTTTACCATCCGATGCAGCTTAGAAACACAGCCCATCTTGAGGCAAATCGGTGTTTTGCTCGCCACCTGATCTCAGCACGCACACGCTGCCGCATCATTCCTTGTGTTGTACCTGCTAACACGCTATACGATATCATTAGACACAACACTGGCCACGTATTCGCCAAAACACGCAAATTGTCCTTGTGATGCAATGGTGTTCACATCACGTGTTCAACAGATGTCCAATGGGTGGTTAAATTGGTGTTGGGATTGTTATGGTGCTTACGCACAATGACCAAAAACATGCTTAGGGGTTTTGATACCCAATCTTCATTATGTCTGAAGACACCCAATGTCAAGAGATTTTTTTTCAGCAGGGGCTGGACAACCGCAGTTTTGAGGCCATCAGGCACCCTGCCCTCCTGAAGGGAGACACTGACAAACCCAGTCAGCAACAGCCCCTAAGTCTCCTGACTAACTTTCACCAGCTAGAACAGGCATGGAGGAACTAATTCACATCTGGTCGCCCAGACTATTCCAAGTACTCCCTCTGTATCGGTGCGAGAGACTAATTGAAGCTGATTCAAGCAAACCAGACAGGACCGAGCCTGCCTAACCCCAAACACTGACTCTGCACCCAAACTGGCAGTTCCCAAGTCAAGTCAAATACAAGTGACTTTATCTTCAAGGGAGGTGGCAACTTCATCACAGCGGGCGACTAACGACTCCAGGTGGAGCCAGCCAGGATTTAACAGGATTTAATTCACCACCCAGAAGAGCTCTGCTGGATGACAGTTTGCAGATGCTATGGCATCATCAAAGAAAGCTTTCTTTGCCGCTACCACGGCATAGTCCTTCAAAAATTATCTATGCCGCAGTTGTTCGGCTTTGGTGCAAGTCAAGCACCAATTATGCTCTATCCACCTACCCTTCCACTTTAGTAGCTTCCATATACCAAGGAGACCTACACTGCTCCAGCAGAGGAAGTGGACACTGGGTGCCACTGTGTCAATGGCCTCAGTCAATATACCATACGACAGATTGACCAGGTATCCAAAAATCCCCTTAATGCCCCAGAGTGGGTAAATCCCCCAGAGACTTCTGGAAACCTATTGGATCCATTAGTGACCAGGGCAGACCATCTTAACTGTTCCACCACCCCAATGAGGGAAAAGGAGGACAGGGATCAAGGTGATGATCTGAACATGACAACGGTGTCATAACACCCCCAATAATCAGGACCCCTGTTTCCAGGCCAGTGCAAAACATTAAATCCAATGTGTGTCCAGCTGCATGTGTCAGTCCAGATATTATCTGGAATATGCTAATGGTTGTCATGGTGGCCATGAAAATCAGCTCTGCCCCTGAAAGGCGAGTCTCAGCGTGTATGTTGAAATCACCCAAGACAATGTGTCTGGGTGATCTCAACACCACTTCCGAGTCAGGCTGTACAGCAGGGTGGCCAGTACACCAGCAGAATCCCCATTATATATCCCAGGCCTAGAACACAAGATGGACACACTTCATGTTGGGCAAATCAGACACCGGATACTTTACAAACCACTGCCACTCCACTTCCTCCCACCCCTAGACCTGAATCCTCGGTTGATGCTACACCGAGTACTTGACCAGCACCATCTGAGCCAATACAGGCGCAGAAGCTTCATCCAGCCAGGTCTTGGTAATGCATAAGAGGTCAGTTTATACACATGGTTTGAATGTGAAGTGTTCAAAGTTCTTGGAGGACTTCCAAGAAAGTATCTCAGAACATTTCATATTGAGGGTCATCCTTCCCCATGAGCCATCTCCATCCATATTATGGAATCTGGCATCAATAAAAGATCTAGATTACGTAACCAAGAAAAATGACTCTTGCAAGCCAAAGAACTATCCTCAGAGAAGCAGCAATTGTTCTTCAAATAATTTATTAGACAAATGGTATGAGTGACCTAAGAGCACTAGAAAGAACCTCAGAATATCAACAGCAAACCAGATATTTCTATTCAAATGGTTTTCCTTTCACCATTGTATAAAATCAATAACCAGTCCAGTGAAAAGTGCACTTAGCTTGGCCAGCACTACCCTTTAAATCCATGCTGTGTGGATGTCACTTTTCAGTAAAATGTATCTTTGTAACTTTTCAGCAATATTTTGTTCCTCACTTGCATTTTTAAAATCTCTTTAACAGTACGCAAGGAATGATCTAATCCAGCCTTACAGCATTCTTGTCTTTCCTTGACTGCTTTCAAAGGAAAACAGGAAGCGACTGTACTTGAACAGAAAGGATATTAAAAAGCCATGGCCTGGATGTGGCAAAACAGTAGTAGCTGTACTCATAACTGCTGCTTTAACTGAGCAGGAGGAAACATGCACAAAATGATGAAAAGTAATGGGCAAAGCAGAAGTAGAGTCCAGGGAGCTCCGATAACTTCAATTTTCTAAACCAAACTAAAACAATTAAGTTGTTGACATTGTAATTCCAAGATCTGAGTCCCGGTGAGCACGGAGAATGCTGCTAATAGTTTTAAACAGAGCAGCATGACCTATTCCTTAAACTTGGATGGAGAGATGCTGTTGAGGGAATCCAAGGTCCTGGGGCAACAGGGCCATATTGTGATACTGAAATATAGGGGAAATTCCACACTGAAACAATAAACAAAACAGCAAAGCTCAGGGTCCTCCCTTGAGCCTATGGCCCTGCACCACAATGGTTGCTAACTTGGCTGTGTCCTGTGAAAGCTAGTACAAAGCACACCCAGGAATTGAACTTCTGCCCTGGCAGCAATGGGTTTCGGTTACTGTAAGACTCCGGCTTCCATGGACTTGCAAGAAGAACAAGCTCCAAAGAGGAAGCTCTGCCACCTGGTTTGGAATAATCAAGCATATGTTACTGTAAGAGCTTCTTCACTCCTCAGCATCAGGAATGTCTCAGCTCACAGTTTAGCGGCATTTTCCTCTCTGCTCCATAGGGTAATTTCATTCTCCAGCCAAACTATAACATCTTCCAGGGTAGCCAAGGGAGTCCAAAACAAACAAATATTCCTTCAAGCCTTCTCCCCCAGCCCCTTCTCAGTAGAACTTTGCTGAACCTTTCTTGGCTCCTTCTTCATGTGCAGGCTTGTCCCTAACAACTCAGCAGACCTCCAAGATGCTGTTTTTCCCAGGGTTACTGTGAAACAGACCAGATCACCCCTAGCTCTTCACCCCTCCCATGTATCTCAAAACTCACCACAGATCACATGCAATTGCATCTCATTAGTCACATCATCTTGGGCTATACAACTCGTGACTCACCACGAGTTGTATAGCCCCAATATGCCCTCTTCCCATTCTGAACATGCTTGATTCATAGTCTCCATTAAAGAGGCTTGTCCAAATCCTATTCAAATACTAAAAATAGTGACCTTTTAGGTAACCTTAATGACCCTAATAAATTGTAAGATGAGAGTTGATCTTTTAGATAATATGCTCCCTGAAATATTTTCATTTGTGAGCAACAGACATTGTAGCTGGTTGTGGGATGTGGACTACTTCTGATGCTTCAGAATTTAATAGGAGAATGAGGGTGGAACTCTGTCTCCA
Source organism: Sphenodon punctatus (assembly GCA_003113815.1). Taxonomy (NCBI): domain Eukaryota; kingdom Metazoa; phylum Chordata; class Lepidosauria; order Sphenodontia; family Sphenodontidae; genus Sphenodon; species Sphenodon punctatus. Next base: position 975,323 of record QEPC01012154.1, read on the forward strand.
CTGAAGTCAATAGCTGAGGTCCTCCCATTCACTTCAATGGTGCCAGGATTGTGCTTTGAGGCTATGGATGAAAACAGACGTGATGGTGGCCTGCTGTGGCCCAGGACCCACCAGCATGTGTGTTCAGATGTGGACTTGAAACTACTCTGGGGCAGGTAGGCAGCTAGCCCAGGCTGCATCCTTGGAATATCCGCTGGGCCAATGGCCGCCCATGTGGACCAACATGGGCTAGCACATGCGTTCGCCCTGCCATCCCCGTTTTGGGGAAGGAGCCGCCATTGCTAAGCGGCATGGCTGTCCGTCACGGTGGGGGCAGGGAACTGAGAGAGGGCCTGGACTGGGCACCCGCACATCTATTGAGCTCCCCACCTGGGGTGTGTGGATGACGGGATGGCTCTCCAGCCACAGGTACATTCGTTTGGTGCTCCTCCCTGACCTGGGGTGGGGTGGCCACTGTTTCCTGCCTCAGGCCACACCGGTGAGCTGCTGCACTGCCTGCACGCCTGTTTTTAACTTATGAAAGATCTTGGTGGAAGTCAAGTGTATAATCTGAGCACACAAAACCCTCCACATGTTTCCTCTCGCTAACAAGGGCCGCTTTTAGACGAGCAGCAGTCCGTTTCGCGTCGGCGGCGCGCATATTTTGAAACTTCCGCCTGGTCTAATTAGACGAGACGGAAGTGGCTTAATATGCGCATATTACGGCGGAGGCGCATTTTTTAAGTGCGCGAATTAAATACCTCATAATCGAGGTATTTAATTCGCGCACTTAAAAAATGCGCCTCCGCCGTAATATGAGCATATTAAGCCACTTCTGTCTCGTCTAATTAGACCAGGCGGAAGTTTCAAAATATGCGCGCCGCCGACGCGAAATGGACCGCCGCTCGTCTAAAAGCGGCCAAGGTTTACTTTCATCCTTGGCAGGTTGAGTCACTTTTGCTTCATGCATATCCAAAGTTCAGAGTCAGACACTAGGAGAACAAGAACAAAAAAACAGCCTGCCCAGTCTTCTGGTTCATCTCAGAGAAGAAGGTGCAAATAAATTTCTCCTGCAAGCCTTTATGTGCAAAGGGGGTAACTATAATAGGGGCAAGCGATGTAGTTGCACCAGGACCTACAAATCTGGAGGCCCATGTTCCTTGGTACAGCTCCGTCCCCTGCCATTGGAAGGGGGTAGTGGCCCCATTCTCGCTTCTGCCCCGGGGTTCATACAAACCTAGCTATGGCCCATCACAAACAAGTCCTTAGCACCACATAGTCATCGGTGACACCCAAAGCCGATGACAGAGCTTACAGAATCTGCAAGGACACTCACATTGTCCATTGCTAGAAAAAAAATCATGAGCTAATGCTATCAATTAAAGCTGAAACAAATAGCTAACGCCATGTTCATATTTTCGAATACCCATTTGAATATCCACATAAATATCGGCACCCAAAATGAAATTCAAATATTGGTTTCTTCAGATATTTTTTTCTTCAGACATTCAGATATGAGAGGCAGGAGCCCTCCCCATCCCCTCCCCACCTCAGCTGTTTGTCTTGTTGCCACCAGAGATTATTATTATTAACAAACATTTATATAGAGCCAGCAGTGTACCTGGCACTTTACAAAGTAATAAAATAGACACAGACCCTGCCCTAGGGCTTACAATCTGAGAGACGGGAACTGGGTAGAGACACAAGAAGGGGAACAGAGGGAGAGACAAGTGGTCTAGCATTCATGAAGATGTGAGGTCTCAGGTGCACGCACTTGGCTTGGTTATGTCGAGAACAGCAGCAGGCTGGTCCATGTGGCAAGAATAAGGGTACACAGACCATAGGTATAGGATATAGTGGATCAGCAGGATAAAGAGTCAAAGCAGAGCAAAAGAGGTGAGTTTTAAGGAGAGATTTGAAGGTACGAAGGAAGGGGGCAAGGCGGATGTGGACAGGGAGGGAGTTCCAGGCATGGGGGGCAGCAAGGGAGAAGGGATAAAGACAGGGGAGCAGGAAAGACGTGGAAGGGTGAGAGAAGGGACAGAGGAGGAGCGAAGTGCACGGGCTGGAGTATAGAGGGAGATAAGTGCAGAAAGGTAGGGGGGAGCGAGGTTATGAAGAACTTTATAGGTGAAGACTAGGAGCTTGTGCAGGATTCGTTCAGGAAGGGGAAGCCAGTGAAGAGAGGAGAGGAGGGGCTGCACATGGTCGAAGCAACGGGTGAGGTGGATAACCCTGGCAGCAGGGTTTTGGATGGAGATAAGGGGAGAAAGGTGAGGCCGGGAAAGGCCAGAGAGAAGGAGGTTACAGTAATCGAGACGAGAGATGACCAGGGCATGAACAAGAGTTTTGGCAGACGAGACAGAGAGAAAAAGACTAATCTTAGTAATGTTATGAAGGGAGAAGCGACCGGATTTAGCAACAGAATCAATGTAGGGTTTAAAAGAAAGGGGTGAGTCAAAGATGAAGCCTAGGCTATGGGCTTGGGGGACAGGCAGGATGGTGACCCCATCAATAATTATTGACAGCGAGGAGGGAGAGGAAGGAGGGAGATAAGGAGTTCAGTTTTAGCCATGTTGAGTTTGAGTTGACGTTGAGACATCCAGGTAGAGATGTCCGAGAAACAGCTGATGAGACGAGCTTGAACAGAGGGAGAGAGAGAGGGAGTAGAGAGATAGAGCTGAGTGTCATCAGCATAGAGGTTGTATTGGAAGCCATGGGAGGCAATGAGTTTGCCTAAGGATGAGGTGTAGATAGAGAAGAGGAGAGGGCTAAGAACAGAGCCTTGAGGAACACCAACTGAGAGGGGAAAGGAGGAGGAGTTGGAGAGAGACACATTAAAAGAGAGGTAGGAGGAGAACCAGTTAAAGACAGAGCCACAAAAGCCAAGGGAATGAAGGGAATCCAGCAAGAGTGAATGGTCAACAGTATCGAAGGCAGCAGAGAGGTCAAGGAGGACAAGAATGGAATAGAGACGTTTAGATTTAGCCACCAGAAGGTCATTGGTGATCTTAGCAAGAGCAGTTCAGTAGAATGAAGGGGGCCGAAGCCAGATTGGAGTGGGTCAAGGCAGGAGTTGGAAGATAGAAAGTCAAGGCAACGGGAGTAGACAACACGTTCAAGCAGCTTGGAAGCAAAAGGAAGGAGTGAGACAGGACGATAGCTAGAAGGGTCAGAGGGGTCAAGAGTGGACTTTTTGAGAATAGGAGAGACTGTGGCATGTTTGAAGGCAGAAGGGAAAGAGCCAGTAGAGAGGGAGAGGTTGATGATGTGCAGGAAGGAAGGGGCGACAGTGGGAGTAATGGAGGTGAGGAGGCGGGAAGGAATGGGATCAAGGGGGCAAGTGGAAGGGTTGGAGGAGGAGAGCAGAGAGGAGATTTCCTTAAGGGAGGCAGGGGAGAAGGAGGACATGAGAGAAGGAGGGGGAGGAGGGAGAGGGGTGGGAGTGGGAAGAGAGGAGTGGGAAGCGATGTCGAGGCGGATCTTGTCTATCTTGGAGGTGAAGAAGGAGGCAAGATCCTGAGCAGAAAGGGAAGAAGAAGGAGGAGGAGGAGGACAGGAAAGCTTGAGGAGGGAGTCAAAGGTAGAGAACAGGCGGCGAGGGTCCCAAGAACAGGACTCAATGCGGGAGGCACAGTAATGTTGTCTAGTGGAACGCTGGCAGCACCAGCACACGAGGCGGCGGGGGTGGGGAGGGGGATGTTTTCAATGATCCTGTTGGGAGAGGCACAAATGCGAGCCTCAGACATGGGAAGCACTCCATGCTCTGGAGGGAGCACAGGGGGAGAATCCCTGGTAGCAAGGAGGATTGCCTGATGGAAATGACCAGACATCCTTCCCTGCACACTGTGCAAAGAGTTTCCAACGCTGCTGCTGGGGTAGTGGGGAGGGAGAACAAACAGAGATCCTCAGGAGAAGGCCCTGGGTTTGTTGTCCCTCCCTGCTGCCCCAGTGACAGCAGTAGAAGCTGCGGCAGGAAGGGGAGGACCAGTTCGCATGTCCTTTCCCTGCTGCAGGTTCCACTCTCCCAGCATCCCGCTTCCATATAGGCATTAACAACAGCTACATGGAGGGGAGGGGGGACATGTAGCCCCCAGAGCTGGAGCCTCTGCCATGAGTGACTGGGGAAAAGAGGACACAAAACAGTTCTGCACCTGCAAAGACACACACCATATTGACACTAACTCCCGTTTGTTAACACCCTTAGGAATTTTGCAGCAACCTAACTGAGCATGTATTCTGAAATCCTTATCGAATTCTATAAGCCCCCTACCTCTGACATTGATTTATTCAAAGGAAACCTCCTGTTCCCAGAGGTTTCACCCCTTAACCAATTTGACTAATATTTATCCTATTAGGCAATCCTCTTTTTTTTTCTTTTCTTTTTTTAAACCACGTTATGCTGTTGGCCTTTACAACATCCCATAGCCATGAGTCCCACAGGCTAATTAGGCATTGTGTGTCAAAATATTTTCTTGTGTTTGTTTTAAACCTTTACCTGATAATTTCAATGAAATTTCTGATAATTTTATCAGAAACAGTAAATAACAGGTCCTTATTTACTTGCTCAGGACCATTCATGGTTTCATGAAGCTGTATTATTCCCCTCCTACCCCCCACCCCCCCGTCCCCCCGATCAGTCATCTCTTTTCTAAACTGGGGAGCCCAAACTTTCCAAGTGTCTCCTTGTATGGAAACCATCCCATTCCTTTGATCAGTATCTTTTCCAGTTGTCATCTATCCTTTTTAAGATGACCAGGCCTCCACTCAATACACTAGAGAGAGATACTTCAGCTACATTTGGCCAATGCATCCTCTCTCAAAAAAAACCTTTAAAGACATTAAAACGAACACAGACCTTGGCTCTGAGCCAGCACTACAAAATGTAATGAATGTGAAACATTTCTTCAGGATCTGTAATGTCAGGTAACTTGTACTGCCAGCACTACAGATTTATGGCTTGCTTTGCTGGAACCACGCCACTCGAGTCTTTTCATAAGACAGTTCAAAATCTCCTTGAGGCCCATCAGTCATTTTGGGTGAAATCTTCTTGTCTCATCCGCAGATACAGAAGGCCCAAAATCCAGCAGAAATATCACGATTTCACTGCAGTGGGGCAGGTTCCAGAGATACAGGAAGGAATCTCCCTATTTCAGAGCGATATGCAGTTGTCAGTGGGAGGGGGTAGGAAGGGGAAGAACCACCACTCTCACACACCTCTAGCACACCAGGAAGCTCTGCTCATGTGTTGGGGAGGAAAGAAGCCCGTCAGGATAGTATGTGGGTCTATCCGTGTGCTCACGCACCAGGAGTAAGGACCCCTATCATCATAGGGCGCAGAGCTGAACTGTAGGGAAGGGGGCTCGCACTCTCGTTTCGTGCACATGGAAGGGGAGGCAAGGAAGATCTGTGAGGGGGGTGCAGGATCCACAGGGAAGGAGACCAGGTGCAGAGGGGGGAGGCTTGCAGGGCTTACACACTCGGGGGGAAAGGAGAGGTATGGACCCCAGGGGGAAGGGGGGGCAGCACCCACACCAGCCCGCAGGCTCCCTCAATCACCCGCTCACCAGAAGGAGTCACGGGAGGCAGGGAGTCCACACAGTAAACAAACACACTGGGAGCTGACAAATACACAGAGGAGGAAGGGTCCGGATAGGGCAGGGAAGGACAACACACGCGAGTGATCCAAAGTCAAACAGTCACAAAAGCAGACACTTATCTCTCAAAGGGGGCCAGTTTCTCCAGGCGTTCTTGCTCTGTTCACCGGCGCTGCTTGTTCTCCAGCGCCGGCATTTAAGGTACTAGCTCCGCGACGTTCTGGGAGGCTCTAGGGCCGCCTGCCATGTTTCCGTTGTCCTCGGCGCTCCCAGAGGGGGGAGGCTGCGTTAGTGTCCCTTCGGCTTCCTTGGAAGCAAGGGGGGGGGCCTCTCAGGGTCCAAGACAGCCGCCGGGCTGAGAAGCGGCCGCGGTGGCTGACAGCAGTGCAGATTGTGGGCAGCTGTCTGTCTCTACAAATTACCCAAGGTGGGATTGTAGAGCAGACTGGGTAGTAGCAATGGCATGCTAGTAGGCTTACTATCTGTGCATGACCACTGTTCTGTCTGCATTGACCCTGTTGTTTTTATTGTAGAGTTAGCTTTCTGTTCAATAACACACAGCAGATGTTTCTTCAAAACAGAACTTTACTAAGAACTCGGAAGGCATGCTTCCATACTGTACAGACTGCATGGGAGAAGATGGAGGAGACGAGGGGGGAAAAGCTGTTTCATCCCCTGACCCTCCCCCTAATGGACAAGCCCCATATTAAGCTTGCAGGGCTTGCAATGGGCTTTTACTTCTGACTGTTGCACAATCCAACACCCCTTCTCAACAGTCACTAGTCAAACCCGCTAGGTTCATTCTTTTTAATAGCTTGCAGTGGCGTTCCCCTGCTAGTGGCTTCGTGAACACACCCACTGTCATATCCTCTGTAGGACAGTATTGCAGATCTATGAGTCCTTGTTCCTGTGAGTCTTTCAGGAAATGGTATTTTACATCAATGTGCTTGGTTCTGGGGTTGATTCGTTCTGTTTGTGCCAGCGCTATACATCCTTGGTTGTCTTCCAGG
>QEPC01012154.1:986792-1008561 GCA_003113815.1 Sphenodon punctatus
CCCCCCCCCCCCCCCAAGAATTTCAGATTCTTTTCTCCGATTCAAAAGCCCTGGTAAAGTTCAGTCGAAAGCCATTCGGAGTCTGTTCTCCTTCTGTTTAATATTTCAGGGCTTTTTTTAAGCTCTCTGCTCCAGATGAATTGAATGGTAGAGGCAGGAGGAGGATGAAGATCTTAGGTCTTTCAGGTCTTATACAGGGAAAACGCACACTGATTGTATAAGAACCACTGTGGCACAGGACAGGGCCCAGAAGCAGCTTCTGCTCTCCCTGCTGACAATTGAACTTCTATTGGTTCCACTGAAATCAGTCCTGAGCTGCCCAGGGGTGTAGCGAGATGGGAATGGGTCCTGGTACAAAAGATGGAAGTGGACCCTTCACTCCAGTGTTCAAATGCACTCTACATGCATATGCCCCCCGCCCCCAGGCATATAGGCCCCAGTGCAGCTGCACCTATTATACCTATGCTCCTAGGTTTGCCCCAGTTTAAATGAGATCAGTATCAGACTCCTTAGTCTTGATGTGAAAATCTGTGACTATATGCATAATTCCCTCTTAGCCTTCTCTTACATTTAATGGTGTGCATTTTACATTGTAAATGCTCCCTCATGCCAGAGTTAAATCCATCCAACGGTATTATATTAGTATCTCTCTATTTAAGCAGTTGCATGAACTAGCGGAGCTACTGCTGAACAATCTGCAGGTCAATGAGATATTAGGGCAAAGTACAATGACAGTTGTTGCTGCTGAGAGTTTCTGATGTAGTGATGCTTAATGTTTGTACTGTAATGGGAAACCATTGTCTCTCTGGCCATTAGTCACCTTTCTCTTAGAGGAATACATATTTGTTCCTGCCAATATTGTTAAATCCAGATGAAAGAAGCGAGACTTTGCAAAAGCTTTCCTTTCAGGGCAACACCACCACCATAGGATCCTTCCAGCTACACAAAAATTACCCCATTCTTAAAACTAGTGCTAAAGCAAAAACAAGAGGAGAGTTCTTTCAATTTACCAATGGTATCAGGAACATTTTTCTATTGTGGCAGTGAATTCTTCTGTTTCTGAAGTAGCACTAATCTTATTTTGGGAACACGACCATTATGCAATCGTCAAATAATGTGGCAATGCATGTAATTAGAAAGAAACTTCAGATCCCAACCGAACCACTACGTAATCGGAGGTAGGAAAGTTTCCACAGCCATGGGAATCTGGGATTTGTATCTCAAACATTTTATGTGCTTAGATCATTGTTTAAATAAATTGTGGTGAAATGGTGGTTTCCAGTGGGATATCATAGTTTAGTCCCTTGAATGAGAATATACAACTGGAGCAAACATAAGTAAACTGTAAAAAGAGTTTCCTAGGTGTATAAATAAACATAAATGCTAACACAAACAATTGTATCTCCAGATTGCAGCAAGCAGAGCAGACAATGGCTTGCATTTTCTCATTCAGACTTCAGGGAGCGTTATGACCTCTCGGACGTTCATAACTTGGCTCATGATGACATTCCAGGTATGTGAATTACAGTAAGAATCATTTTCTGGTCCATGCAAGATTTTGCTTCTCACCCTTTTCCATAGACTTTCAGAATGGCCTTGGACAAAATCAACTAACTTTTTGCCCCCATTTCCATAACTTTAAAAATGGCATAAAGATGCCTACCTTACAGTGGGCTTCACACTTAATTGTGAGACACTTCAAGATGACTATGTAGTAAGGCTAAAAATGCAATATATTATTATGTAATAGAAATAAATAGTATTATTACCGATAATAAAACAACTTCTTTCTAACTGACAGTGAAAACAGACATGCACCTTTAACACCACTTTAACATTTCTTATGCATGTTGCAGGGTGGCATAGAGTGCCAATACAGACCTGCAACATGCATGAGAAATGTTAAAGCAGTGCTAAAGTGGAGTTAGCGTTATGTCGGTTTTCACCCTGGGTGTCTCATCTTCTTTATTAAATAAATACACTTAGACCATGCTCCGATAAACAGTTAATTCAATGTAGTTTGATCTTACTTCTGTGTTTATTACTCCTGAAGCATTCACACAAGCAATGTTAAATTGAAGTTATTCAGGAGAAGGAAAAGTAGTATGTAGTTCTGAAAAATCAGGAGTACATACTCCCCTTTGGTTCGTATTTCAAAGTAACTGTTCATTTGAAAGCTTAGCAACATGAGGGTGGCAACTGCAGTTCAGCAATCAATACTTCTCAAGTGGAAGGGGAAATATGTAGCACGCTTCAGTTTATTACACTGTCTGAATGCTACCAAAGTGGAGTAGTTAGTACTTTAGTTTAATTAAATGAAAGTAGTTGTTTACGTTTGCCTCAGTTTGCTGGTACATGGCCTGAGACAAAGTATATAATATATCTTAAGTAATGAAAATTCTATTATCCCTACCATCAAAGACCCCATTTGGGGGTGTGGCAGAACAGATCCCATAAAGACCATGGGCCCTTTAAGAAAGCGCAGCTAGCACCAGCTTGGGATAGTGCTGATGGGGCTGCTGGAGCTGCAATGTAGATAGGACGGCACCTGGCTGATTGCGGCTGTTGGCTGGGCATGGCAAGCCAGCCAGAGACAGACAAAGCTTAGCCAGAGATCAGTCTAGAGTAGGCTGCTGTGGGAGCAGGTTGTAAAGGGAGCTCTGTCTCAAGGGCTTCAGTTAAAAAGCTGCCCTGAGCTGCAGAGGGTCTGTAGACCTCAGAGAGATTGCTTCTAACCCAAGGAACTACAGAGCTACTGTAGAGGAAAGAAGCAGCCCTTGAAAGCTGCTGGACTGAGAAGTTGCAACTTAGGGTGGTAGAAGCAGGCGCTGAGCTCTACCCCAAGAGACTGAAGGACTCAGAGAGAGTGTGACTAGGTTTGCAATACCTCCCCTTTAATCCTGGCAGCTTATGAAAAATACATGGTGCAGGACTGCATTGGTTACAAATCGGATCTGTCGGATTGGAACCAATGCAGCCCTGCACCATGTATTTTTCATAAGTGGCCAGAATTAAAGGGGAGGTATGGCAACTAAGTGTGACTGAGCAGAGGGCTTGTTGGTAGCCAGAGGCTTGGAGACCTGGCTGGAAAAGGAGGCCCCGAGAGAGTGAACCAGGCTTTTAGACTGTGGGTAACACCCAAAGAAAGAGCCAGGATGGAAGTAAAGATTATTATTTTTGGGGGGGGGGGATTAATGCCTGTCTTGAGACTGTACTGTGTGGATCAGAGGAACTGCATGATGGTGGAAACTGTATTGATAAAGACTGATACTGTATATGGATTGCAAAGGGATTAAAGAGCCCAAGGGGCTAATTCCCAGAGCAGAGTGATTATTTGGGCCATAATCCTGACAATACTCACCTAGGCAAGCCGGTCCTGCTACAGGGGGATTTTGCCATTTTTATTTATTTATTTTAAATGTATATCCCACCCTTTCCCAAAGGCTCAGGATAGCTTAGAGTAATAAAAACACAAACAAACAAAATACAATAAAAATACAGTAAAATCCCTACCTTCACCCTAGAAAACCACCCTCCCCAACCCCTCCCCTCCCCTGCCAAATGCTTTGCCAAAAAGAAAGGTTTTACACTAGCTCTGGAATACACTCAGGCTCTGCTGGACCCCTGTGGGAAGGGAGTTCCCTGCTGGGGCAGCAACCAAGAATGTCTCTCTGTGGGCTCTTGTCATATGGACAAGATTGGCAGGTGTACCCGCAAGAGACCACCCCTGGCTGACCACAGGGGTCGCAGAGGAGCATGGAAGGAAAGGAGATCTTTCAGATATGTGGGGCCCAGCTTTAAAGGTCAAACTCAGCACCTTGAATTGTGCCCGGAAAGGTCTAGGAAATCTATATTCAGTCGGACCGATCCCAAGTCCCACGGAACTGGCACAGAGCCACACGCAAACTGCATGGACATCCGTTGCAGAAACACTGTGCCATGCGGAAACCATGTGCATGCGCACACGCATGCAGGATCCATGGGGCTTGGGATCGGCCCCAATCAATTTGATAGGGTTGGAATTATCAATATTGATTTATCCATTTTTTATCAGAGAAGCAAAGCATAGTGATTTGGAGATTTTCAGACACAGTTTCCTTCCCTTTGTTTATAGCAAGCTTTGCTTTCCAAAATGAAACTCCCCTTGGGACTCGGGGCCTCCCATTGAATTCAGTGGGCCCCGGGCCAAACCGTTAGTCAGAAATGTGGGCTACTCACAAGGTCATCATAAAAAACGGATGGGAATGGCTGTTGCCATTTTCAGTATACCTGATAACTGAATGTGGATATGTTTTGTTTCATGTCCTGTTTGCTTTGGCATCTGATCTCAACACTCGGACTTATTTATTTTTATTCTATGAACGTACATTATTTGCCTAAAGATCTGCATAATGAAGAACAACTTTCTGAGAAGCATGAAAATTATTTCCATGCTGCTGCCGCTTGCTCTAAAAGTTACGTTGCTCACATTCTTTACGCAGTAGTGTACACTGTGGATCTCTTTGACCAATACCCTTCAGGAAGACCACCAGGTCCATAGCTAGAACATTGGCATAGGGAAGAGGGAGGGGAGGGCTCAAGTGCGGGACAAAGGGGTCATTTCCACTTGCCTTCTGAAGTTCGTGTACTATGCAGACATTTTCTTAACGGAATTGTCATTACTCCTCTTTGACCTTAGACCTTCAATAACTCATCTTAGTCTTCAGACACAAACTTAGAGGGAGGGGGACCTGGAAAATATTTTATTTCTACAAGAGGAGCAAAAAAAAACCTACAGGGGTGGGGCAGTGTCTCACCATGCTCCCTCTCCCCCCCTTAGCTATAGGCCTGAAGACTAGGGCTGAAGCGACAGCATTTTTTGCCATTTCACTGCTTACTTTTTTCTTTTTTTTTTAAATTTGATTTATTAACGGCCTCAGCCAAAAACCACATACATTTTATACAAAAAATACAAAAATAAAATTGCTTGGAAAAACAACCCTAGTTCCTTGTGTGATTTTCCAAAGCACAGTTTATACACATCTCTGAGCAATAATTGCCATTATAAGGTAAACAGGGAGAAAACACACATAAGAGCAAAGAATAACCCTTTATATCACTTGTCTTATACCTTTTCGGTTTTCAATCTCCTTTACCCTCCTCTTACGTTGCACTGCAGTGCTTACTGTTGAAGTTTTGGCATTCTTGCTGCTGATCTGATGGCATTTTCCATCCGTTTCTGAAATTTTGTGGTAGATTCCGTGATTTTACATTTCTGACAATCTGCGGGTTTGCAACATTTTCAATATTTTACAGTAGTTTCCAGCTTTTGAGACAGCTTCCCTTTGCTTTCCAGCAACCCACTTTAAGCCCATTCCCCACCGCCCATGCTGGCATTTCGTCTCATGACAAGACTCGTATCACCCACTTCACTGTCCCCTGTGCCCACTCCCCAAACAGCCACAGCCGCCCCGCCCTTTCCTCACCTCTGCAGTTACTAACCGGCAGCAACAAGAGGCAGTGGCAGAAGTGCAGGGTCCAACTCCATCCAGGGATCTCAGCATCAGGGTCAGAGGTGATGTAGATAACTACATATTGAGCTGTCGGGTATCTACATCATAAACCTCACTATATTGTCTTATCTCTACATCTATCAATAAAGTTATCTTCACCACAATAAAAAAGTCTACCTGTAGATCTAGTGTCCCACCATGTTTCCTCAAGGCTACTGGAGGACTTTTTAGTCAATGCCAATAAATAATAATAATAAATTTGAAATCATGCATAATTACATGTCACAAGATAAACTATCATAGCTGGTGTAACAACAGAGGACTACATCGATATGGACAATGAGACTGTGGACGGGTAGCCTGCCTAGTCCTATAGTGCTGTCAAGCTGTGGGGAAGTTAGCTCAGCAGTCCTGTCCACACCAATGTCTCTGGCACAAGATAGAGTATAATGTCCTTTCCTTGTTGCTTGATTTAGGGCAGTCACTTACAGTTTAGGTAAGTACGTGCAAGTTCCTCTCTAGGAGTCTGGGTAATTCTGGCCTTCTCCACCTCTGCAGACAGCCTCTCTCCACCAGGGTATAAGAGCTCCCCACCATTGGGGTTCAGTGCTCTCTTGTAAAGAGTTCAACAATAAGCTCCTCTTGAGCCCAATCATGGCTAGATCCCACCTGGGTATTCCTGTGCAGCTTGATGGTTCTACCAGATGTCTGTGGAGTTTCTAGGGGTCACGGCTCTCTGGTTCTGTGCTTCTCAGGGTTCTGCAGCTTTCTGACTTCTTGGGCTGTGGATCAGTTCCCCTTGCATCTGTCTCCTTCATCTCTCCCTTGCAAACTGCCTTAAATACCCCTGAGGGTGTTTTTAAACTAGACACTACCATGCATAGCCATTCATTAACCACACATCCAGTTGCTCGTTTGAAGGTGGTGCATGGTGATGCATGCTCTTTGAGCAACTCAGCACCCACTCATGGCCACACACAGTGGACTACCAAAAAAATCTGGAGTTCACCATGCAGGCCACGGTGCATGGGGACTGGCACCCACACATTCCTGGCTCATATGAACCAGGGAGCCCACCCACACCCGCAGGTATGTCAGTGGCCAACTGCCTCCCTGGTTCCACCCACAGCCCTGCTGTAAGCTCTCTCAGATAGGTTGTGCACTTCGTTTTTGTTATATTGATAACGATAACGGTATGTGCCTCCATTGTTGCCTGGGAGTACTAGCAGCTGCACTGGCTCCTGGACAGGAAGGGGTTACGGACTCTGCAGGTTCCTGTTTCCATGGTGTCTGCGACTGTGTGTCATGGCAGAGGAAGAGCAGTTGGGTGGGGCTTATGGTGGGGGTGTTGCTGGGGGGGGAAGTGGAATGACTGCCCATGTGAGTGTTGTTTGCAGGGTCGGTCTGTGGTGGCGGGAGTGCATGGAGGCTGCCTGTATGGCCATGGTGGCCACCCTGCCCATTAGAATTCCTCCCCACTCACTCCATGTGCGTGGGCACTCCACAGATGTGCCACTCAGTGGTCATGGACCCCGCCCCCCTCAAGCCTAGTTCCTTTAATAATACCCTGAGTCTCTCATTTTGCTTTGCCTGAATTGGCTCCTTGCTTCAGCTTGTTGGCCAATCAGTCCTAAGCCTTTTAGCACCAGCGCCAGGTGCCATCCTTCGTTTCTGTGTGCACCTGTCTCTTTAGTGCAGGTGCTATCATGCTTCTTAAAGCAACCCTGCTACCGAGACCATACACTGTTACATTCAAGTGATTTAATATAGAATAGATGCCTTCCTGCTTTAGGCCACAACCCCAACACTGGTAGATGATCAAGCAACGGCTAAGATGGGAAAGCAATAACTAATAAACCATTACTATCCTTATCTAATATCTGGATAGTGTTTAAAGTAGCACATTTCACCATAGGAAGAGTCTTTGTGATGGGCTACTTATTCCATAATTAATCAACTACAGCTTTTATTGCACTGTTTTCTACTGAGGCCAACAATGACCACCAATGTCAGAGACGCAGAACACTGAACTGATCTCTGCTAGGATTTAACAATTTCTGCGCTCCTTTGTCTGTGCGTGGCCTACATCTGGTAGTTCAATTATGTTTGCTCCTCCAACCTTTAAAATGGCAGACTAAGTAAAACACCTGAGGTCTTTGCTGAGACATAATCCATTGTCATATACACTTCGTCCTTACTCAGGGAAACTGCCATTCGGCTTTGGGTACCTAACAGTGTGGAAGGTACTTGGCATCTAGCAGGAACCAGCTCTTAACAGTGAGTCATTGCCTTCCCGATGCCCCCTAGCCTGTTTTGCTTAATGGAGATATAGAGACCATGAACAAACAATTACCACACCATGTTTTGCTCATGACCCGACAAAGGTGGAAGCCAAAATGTTGGCAAGACTATGATCCCCTTTTACTTACAACTCCTTGAGAGAAGAAAGCCAGGGATGAGGACTATTAAAATAGCTCCATTAAATAAACCAAAAGAATTAGGCACATTCAAAATGAATCATTGAAATAAGTGCTCAGTGAAAGAAACTGTCACCAGCTCTCAGGATCCCAACAGCCACCACACTGAGAACAATCTGCTGCAGTCAGCCCATCTGATCTGCATTTATAAAAAAAACAAGCAAGCTGCAGGCAATAAAACCTAAAAAAAAAAATGAGCTAGTGCCCCATAAAAATGCACCCTCATTGTATCAGTCAGTAAACACACACATACAAATCTATCATGCTTGGCCACGGCACAGACATGTGCAGCTTAAAATGTTTCCTTTTGAACCGAGAGACCTGCTCATTCACCATACTCTTGACAAAGGGCAATTATGGAAAACTGCTGGATGACCTAATCAGACTGGGGAATTGGACAAATGAGAGCAGAGGCCTTTTAACACAGATGAGTACATGGCCATTAATCCAAACCTTCCCTCTATGTCAATGGACATATAGCTTCTGGAAGGATCACCTGAGGGAAAGATCTAGGAGTCATTCTTGGTAGCTCAGTGAAGAGGTCTGACCTATTATTATTTGTATTGTGGTAACACTCCCCAAAGCTCTCCTCTCCCCCCGCATTAATTGCACATTAGGGTCCCGTGACAATAGGTACTATAGGAACACAAAAGCTTGGTCCCAAAGATCTTACAGTCTGTGTATAGTATGTGAGGGGAGGCAGAGGAAGAGAGATGTGGCAGTCTTGTGGTTGGCTGCACAACAGGTTGGTGGTAGATCTGGGAACAGAACCCAAGCATCCAGGGCTCTATCCATTAGACAGTACTGCCTTTTAACATGCAGTGGTGACTTGAAAAACAAAGAGGACTTTTGAGTTCATTTGGATGGAGCTCCAAAAGGGCCCAGACCGGGCTTCACAACTGAACACAGCATTCGATTTCAGAATGTGCCATCATCTTGAACTTGGTGCCTTCCTGTGCTATATGACATTGTTTACCCAGTAAGTTAGTGGCTGAGGGCAATGGAGAAACAGGTCAAAGTGAGAACAGGATGATTCGCCTCCCTTACATCCTAAAGTCCCCACTATTAAGGAGGATCGCGTTCCCTGTGGGGAGAGACTGGGGGCAGACTTGACCCTTCTCTCCCTCCACTCTTTTCCACCACTGGCAGAGGGCCCCAATTTCCTCACCCAAATGGGAGTTCAGGGGAATCCCAATGAGCTGAGGTACCTTACTTCTTTACAGTGTATCTGGGATCCCTTTTAAGCCCTGAAATTTCCTAACTACAAGCCGCCAAATAAATCTTTTCCAAAGAAAACACACAAGCTAACTATGCAACTATAATAGCAACAATTGAAAACAGATAAGCTTCTTGCTCACAGCTCTACAGCAGCTACAAACCACAACAAACCAGGGGAAACAGCGAAACGTTTGGAGAGGAAAATCTCACACCGGTGCTCATATGGAAAAGATTTTTCAAACATTGCCATCCGCTGTCCGATACAGAGCAAAATCACCATCACATTGTTAATCATGGTGTTGAGCAGAGAAATTGAATCCACCCAGCAGTTCACATAACCAGCTGTTTATGTTACTTCCCACAGTTGTGTTGAGGTTACCATGCTAGTGATTATTAATTTTTATTATTCATGATTATTCTTGTTATTCAATTTAATTATACCATGCTCTTCTCCCCAGGAACTCAGAGTAAACCTACAGAAAATAACTGAAAATTTTTCAAACCCAATTAAAAGTCAAACAATTAAAACCCAATTAATCATGCAGTGTTCCACAGGGTTCCATTCTGTCTCCGCTATTGTTTAATGTGTATATATATGCAGCCCTTGGGGGAGATCGTGAGAGGGTTCGGGGTGCGTTGTCACCAATATGCTGATGATACTCAGCTGTACCTCTCTTTTTCAACTGACCCAGACCCTGCTGTCTTGTTGCTATCCCAGTGTCTGGAGGCCGTGGTGGAATGGATGCGGCAGAGCAGACTGAAGCTCAACCCCGATAAGACAGAGGTGGTGATGGTGGGGAGAGCAAGGGAGGTAGTGGCCCCCCTGATTGGGGGGGTTCGCCCTCCTATAGCTCAACAGGTTCGGAGTCTGGGGGTGATATTGGATGCGGATCTCCGCCTGGAGCGGCAGGTGGAGGCAGTCGCTAAGACTGCTTTCCGCCAGTTGCATCTGGTGCAGAGGCTGCGTCCGTTCGTCTCCAGCCCAGACCTGGTCTCCCTCATTCATGCCTTCGTCACCTCGAGGCTGGACTACTGCAACATGCTCTACGTGGGACTTCCCTTGTTCCTGGTTCGGAGGCTACAGCTAGTGCAGAATGCGACGGCCCATCTCCTGATGGGGACGGGTCGTCGGGAGCACATAACACCTGTGCTCCGGACTCTGCACTGGCTGCCAATAGTGTGCCGAGCTAGGTTCAAGGTTTTGGTGTTGATCTATAAGGCCCTTCACAGTCTGGGCCCCTCGTACCTCAGGGACCGCCTCGCCCTCTGCGCCTCAGAGCGGCTCCTTCGGTCTGCTGGAGGTGCCTTTCTGGAGGTCCCCCGTGTTAAGCGGGGGGCCACAATGGAGAGGGCATTCTCGGTGGCCGTGCCGTGCCTTTGGAACTCCCTTCTGGAGGAAGCTCGCCTGGCCCCAAGCCTGTTGACATTCCGATGAAGTTGTAAAACCTGGCTGTTCGCCCAGGCCTTTGGGGAGGGGGGGAGGGGCGGTTAATGGGTTTTCTCCCCTACCCTAATTATTGTTTTAATGTCCCTGGGCCCTGTTTAATATTTTATAGTTTATGTATGCTGATGTTTTTAAATTTGTATGCGTATTTTATTTTGTATGGTTTTATGGTTGGAAGCCGCCCCGAGTTGTTCGCAGGAGGGGCGGGGTAGAAATGTATTAAATAAATAAATAAAATAAATAAAAAACATGACAGTGTTTTGTTCCTCCATTTTAACCCCACCTCCCTCACAGAGAGGTTACTAGGGCATTACCCCTAGTGGCTGGGCCTTGGAATTTACAGGGACCAGGATAAAGATAAAATATCAAGCCCCTAGTGTCCCAAGCCCAACCCTTTCTCCCTGGCCCTCGGAGGCACACTCTGTGGGGCCCTAAATGTGGTCATATTTAGGGCACCCCTGGGAAGGAGTTGGGGGGGTCCCCCATCCTGCCCTGGTGAAAATGAGAGCCACTGCAGTGGCCTGGAAGTAGAGAAAATAGCAGGGCCCATGTCCCAGGTCACCCTGTGGGAAGGCCAGCCCTGAGTGATGGTCCCATAACCTTTTCAATAGTCTTTGTTCTGTGTGTATGTACCAGGGCAACATGTGCTTCTGACAGCATTATCCCGATAGATAAATGCTTTATGTGTTATTTCTGAGTTATTTTTCCCCCATTAGACTTTTTTTATGCAAAGAAGGGCTTTCCTTTCAGTGCAATTTAAGGGGGAAAGGACCTGGTCATCAAAGGAAATAAGTCAGGATATAATACATTTATCCATACAATTTCGTTCTCTCATCTTCTCTCTCCTCCGAAACAGTTCAACTGCCTGTGCCACTGTGCTAAAGCACAGGTAATTTCAGCACTGATCTGTTAGCAGTGGCGCTATTCACATTTTGAGACAATTGAACTTTTCCATCTTTCCCCTTTAAAAAACACAAAACCCCAATTGTTCCTTTTCATAAGGCCAGATCAGTATCTCAGCCCATTCTGAACTAGGGACTCTCTACAATCAGCTATACCTTCAAACAATCACTGTTCCTTCCTCCACTCCCAGTCTCCCAGTTGATTTGCATGCTTGGAGTCTGTTGGATGGAACAATTCAGAATGGAGAGAGAAGGGTGATGTCCAGAGTTGTCATCCATAGATTATTTGCACCCATACTGTCACTGGCATTTTGGCTATTTGTTACTGTAGCAGGGCAGAGTCCCTGTGGGCTACAGTGCAGAGCAAATGTACCTGGCCAAGAGAGGCCAGGGACTGTATATGAGTGAATAGAGAGAGAGTGGTTGCCATGTTGGTCCCAAATGACAGAGACAAAGTGGTTTGAATGGTCTTTTATTGGACCAAGTGTTGTTGGTGGAAATAAGCTTGCTGGCTGTTGCTAGTGGAAATAAGCTTACTTATTTCCAACAACAACAATTGGTCCAATAAAAGATTATTCGAACCACTTGTCTCTCTGTGAATAATAAAGGATGTTGAGTTGAATTCCCTAAAATGAGTGCTTGTTGGGGCCCTGGTCCTGCCAGAACTCATACCTGGTAAGCCTGTCCCTGCCACAAAGTAGTGGACAATGTAGGGCACTCGGGGAAACCTATATTTGGCATTAAGCCAACAGTAAAAGGGGATTTAACCAGGGCAGGGCAAGTCACCTGAGGTGCAGGTGGAGGATTGCGCCAAGAAAGCAAGCAGATAGCGAGAGAGATGAGCAGCTCTGGTGTGCGCTCCCTGGGAAGCAGGTGAGCTCTGGGGCCAGATGGGACAGGAGGAGCCCAAAGAAAGAGAGAGGGCAGACAAAATGACAACTGAAGGAGTGCAACGCAGTTGGAGAAAATGGAGCAGCTTCTGGGGCTGGATGGAGCCCGAGGTGAGATGTTGTGGTGGGAACATGCAAGAGAAGCACACCCAAGTGACAGGACCAGGGAGAAGCTCGCTGGAATGGTAGAGGCATAAAGCACAGGAACAAAGGTGCCTGGGTACCTATGGGCGTGCCACCCCGAAGACTTGTTCTACCTGTGGAGAGGGTGCCCCTACCTGACAGTAAAGAGGGTTTGGACTCTGGGCTGCCAGAGAAAGACACTGGGTGTCTTTAGACATAACATCAACAGGTGTCTGAATGTGTGTTTTGACCTTGATATGAACACCGTTTTGGCCCTGTGTTCAGCATGTGGCTGCTTAAACACACAGCCCATCTTGGGGCAAATCAGTGTTTTGATCACCACCTGAGCTCAGCACGCAAACGCTACCGCCTTGTTCCCTGTGTTGAACCTGCTTACACACCACACAATATCATTAGACACAACATTGGCCACATGTTCAGCCAAAACACGCAAATTTGTCCTTGTGATGCAATGGTGTTCACATCACGTATTCAACAAGTGGCCAAATTGGTGTTGTGGATTGTTATGGTGCTTACACAAAATGGCCAAACACGTGCTTAAGGGTTTTAACACCCGATCTTTGTTATGTCTAAAGATACCCATTGTATGGACATATGGGTCAAGTTTGTAAAGGGCCAGAACCCACGGGGGCACAGTGCTGGTAGAAAAGGCAGGTCCTGTAAAGAGAGCAAAAGACAGCCCTAGGTTGGAAAAGAGAAAGGGAAGGGATGGGGAGAGCCTAGGGGTGAGCAGGGGCCCCCAACTCATATACCCAGATATAGAGAGTAGAAGGGAAAACCGCAAAGGCTAGAAGGTGTTGGGTGTGTGATAAAGTAGGGCACGTGAAGAGAACCTGCCCTACTAGACAGCATCAGAGTCAGGACAGAATGGAGAAAAGGTGTTGGAGCTGTAATAGAACAGGGCACCTAAAGAGATAGTGCCTTAATAAAGGGTGTTTTAAAACAGGACGCATCCACGCATGGCTACCCATCGACCATGCATCCAACTGCTCATGTGAAGATAATCCTCAAGGCTGGATTACTGTAATGCCCTCTATGTGGGGCTGCCCGTGGTGATGGTCTGGAAGCTAGGGATATGCGAAAGTGGTTCGGAGTTTGGACCAAACTCGGTCTGTTCGGAGTCGGACATCCAAACCAAACGTCCGAACCGAACTCGAAAATGGTCTAACAGTTCAGTCATGTTCGGGTGAGTTTGGGGGTGGGAAAAACGTGACTGGAAGGGGGAGGCAGCTGAGGAGCAGACTTCCTGGCACCAGGCGTGGAGACCAGGGGTTGTTTCAGGGCCAAATGATACCGATACTGAAAAAAATCTTCGAATTGGGTATCTATTTTTGAATGTTCAGCCAAGTTCAGCCGAACTGAACTCCGCCGAACCGAACAACCGAACCTGAACTCGGGTTTCGAACCGAACAACCGAACATCCAAACTGCATTCTGTTTGCACATCCCTACTGGAAGCTGCAGCTGGTGCAGAATGTGGCAACTTGTCTGCTTACAGGGACAGGTCCCCGGTATCATATTACGCCAGTGCTCTGGGCTCTGCACTGCCTGCCTATAGTCTTCCAGGGCCGATTCAAGGTGCTGGGTTTGACCTATAAAGCCCTAAATGGCCTGGGTCCTGGCTATCTGAGGTATAACCTCACTTCCCAGGCCCAGGGGCTGCTCCTGCAGTCATCAGGTGGTGCCCTCCTGGAGGTTCCTCGATATAGGCTAGTGGGGACTGACAGGTGGTCGTTCTCAACAGCTGCACTGGTGCTGTGGAACTCCCACCTGGTGGGTGTCCATCTCAGCCCAAATCTCCTTGTCTTTCAGTGACAATGCAAAACGTGGCTCTTCCACCAGGCATTTGGTGAAGGGGAGGGTGATCAGGAGGTTTAGGGGTGGGTGGGTTTTTGTTTATGTTTTTGCTCAGTTCTGACTGCTTTTAGTCTATGGGTTTTACTGTTTTTATTGCATTTGTATGGATTATTGTTAGCCACCCCAAGTTGACGGAGGCAGGATGGGGCAGGGTATAAATTTGTAAAATAAAATAAATATAATAATAACGTGGTGCATGGGGAGGTACACTCCTGTCACCCACACAGAGACCACCCATGGCCACGCATAGAGCACTGCTAAAAAAATCAGGAGTACTTCATGCGTGGCCTGCCGAATGTACCGTGGCCACCTCCGTAGCCAAGGTACCCATGCTGGGAGCCACCAGTGTGAAGCACTCCCCATGCACTTCAAGTGCATGGCACCCAACAACTGTGCCACTCAGCAGCCACAGACACCACCACCCCTGCCCCCCTTGTTCATTTAAAAACACCCAAAGTGGGTCAGGGAGAAGGAAAGGCCCCTATAAAGGGTGGAGGAAAGGAACAGGCCAACCTGACTACTCTGCCATGGGACAGATTAGAGTGTATATTAAAAGAAAAATATCTAGTAATGGAAGAGAATATTGTCCTCAGGTAGGAGGTAGCCAGACTAAAAGCTGCTCTCATGGAACATGAGAATCCTGGAGAGTCGGAGGTAGAGGAAAAGAAGAAAAATGTGAGACCCCTGGAAAAGATAGAGTGAGAAGAAACGTTAGCCCTACATTAGGGTAGGGACCCCAAAGAAGGGTCCCAGGAGCTAGGAAAGGCTGGGTAGGCCTGGCTCCTACCTCTTCTGAGGTAAAAGGAGTCTAACCTAACCTAAGGAGAAAAGTACAAATGGTGTGGGCTGACTATGGGGGAGGTGGAGGCCGGAAACCCCACGTGACAGGGCTAGGGGCACCAGTCACTGTGGAAGCACACAGTGGAGCTTAAAAGTGTGTGACTGTGTACAGTCCAGGGGGGGCTAAAAAAAGTGGAAAGCACCCAGTAGGGCTTAAAGGCATGTTTAAGGAGTTCTACAGTGAGACATATTAGAAGGGCCTGAGAACAGGGACTCCAGGGTCCAGTGCAGAAACGGGGGAGGTCAGCGAGGAACCCAGGGATGAAGCAGGCAAGAGATTCCAGAGGATGAAGCAGCAAGGTACTTAAGAGAGGTGAAGCTAGCAAGCAACTCCAGTGAGTGAAGCAGTCAGGTACCTAGGAGAGATGAAGCTAGCGAGGGACCCCAGAGGGTAACGGCTGTGAGGAATTCACAGTGGTAAAGCTGATGAAGAACCCAGAAAATTGTGTTTGAGGCTGGCTGTAAGGGGTGAAGGGAGGCCGGAGTTCCCACATCTCAGACGGGCCCTGAAAACAGGCTGGGTGGAGTGGGACTCTCCAGACTTCAGTGAGTGAGAAAGAAGGAAGGCAGGAATACAGAGACTGCCTTGCTTTGGAGTTTGGGGTCAGGGGGAGGGAGATTTGTAGCAGGGCAGAGTTCCTGCAGGCTATGGTGCAGAGGGAGTGTACCTGAGCCCAGAGACTGTATATGTGTGGAGAATAAAAGGACATTGAGTTGAATTCCCTGAAAAGAGGGCTTGTTCATACCCAGTAAGCCCATCCCTGCCACAGTTACTTATGGGTCTGTTTACAGTCTGTAATCTACTGGCTAGATGCTAGCACACCCATTGGAGGTATTACAAATCTTCAAATAATCTAACTTGAACACAGGTAGAAATTAATTATTCTGTCTCGGCTCAGCTTCTCTGTTTTTCTCAGAGTTACAATAAATCATCCATCCATAAATCCAATCACAACGGGATATTCTCAAAGAATTGTTGAGTATTCGGTTATCAAATGATTGTTTTGTTTGTCTGAGAATGGTTTGAAAACCACACTTGTACATGCCATTCTAGCAAGATCTGTAAGTTATTCTTGTGAGAAAGCAAATCTCATGCAAGACTAACATCTTATCCTCATGGGACGTTCCTCCTTAGGTTGGCTCCAGTCATGTGAATGGATGGATGCTCCCCTTCTCCAAAGATCCAGAAAGCTGCATTCAATCTTAATGAGATGAGCATGTTCAGGTCAAGAATTCTGTCTCAAAGACACACCCTCGAAGGCAAACTTGGCTTTCACTCTCTGTTCAAGAAGTCTTGTTAAATGAAACTGACAAAAGATTATTTTTGCACAAGTAAAGAATATTCAAGGGAAAGAATTCCAGACCTGCTTCAGTGAATTTCTTGATGACACTCTTCCATCAGGTCTACGGAGTAAAAATATTATTACTCAAAAAGTCTTTGGGGAGAGTGAACCAAGCAAGATCTGATGGCAGCTTAAATAAGAAAAGTAAACCTTTTGGTTTGGGAATGAGTGCAGTTAAGAGTACTGGTAAGATTTTCCAAACTTTCTGGAGCAGCTGTAGATGTTTCTACGCAGACGAAAAGGGTGGGGAAAACAATAATCAAAACCATGGGGACCCCAGTGTATGCAGACACTAGGATTGCCACCTCTCCCAGTTTGACCCTGAGACCATAGGCCAAAATAGGAGTCTCAGAGTTAAACTGAAAGAAGTGGCAACCCTAATAGGGCCAGATCCGTTGGAGTCAATGCAACTGAGCCAGGAGAAAATCTGGCTCACTTTAAAATAAGAAAAGCTAAAATAAATATATAATGGACACGGAGAGAGAGTGAAAAATCAAGGGGATCTCTTATGCTTGCTTCTGGAATGTATAGGCTGTTCTGCCACCATAGCAATGAGCAAAGCATGAGCACCTGGGTAGGTGGCTAGGAGAGCTGACATAGCAGTTGTGTTAGGGTGTGGTACTAGCCAGCCCAGGGGAAGAGCAAAGCAAGGGAGAAGGACCAGTGAGACAGCCCTCCCTTGAGACGGTATAGCCAGAGGGGACCTGGCTTCAAGGACTTGGGGGAAGCCTGGCTAGAGACTCTGAGGGCTGCTGGGAGTAGGTAGGAAGGCCCCGGGGGTGGACCTAATCCACATAGAATTTATCACATTATATAAGGACTGGTGGATCCCCCTATTGACTGCTCTTTTCACTGCAATTAATGTGTCTGGGAAGATCCCAAAGGAGTGGGGCAAAGCAGTGATTATTCCTATATATAAGAAGGGTCCCAGAATAGATCCTGCAAATTACAGACCAATAAGTCTGCTACCGGTAATAAGTAAGATTTATGCAAAGTTGTTGCTGGGTATTATTATTATTATTATTATTAAACATTTATAAAGCGCCAGTAACAACCTGGCGCTGTACAGAACATANCCAGAGAGGACGTTCCACTGTGGAACAATGTTTAGTGCTTTCCCATATAATTGCTAAGTACAAAGCACTGAATGGTGCTCTGTATGTGGCCTTCTTGGACCTTTCAGCTGCCTTTGACTCTGTAGATAGGACTATTCTATGGGCCAAGCTGCGGGAGTCCTCGATCGACAAAAGACTATTCAATCTGATCCTTTCTATGTACTCCAACACCTCTCGCAGTTAGGGTGGACGGGCAGGGCCATCTCTCGCCGCAAATTAAGACCACATTAGGAGTTAGGCAGGGCTGTGTACTTGCCCCATCACTTTTTAACTTCTATATAAATAATGTTATATCTATTATGGCTGAAGCTAGGTTTTTCCCACCCAAACTCGCTACAAGAGTAGTTGGTTGCCTATGCTATGCCGATGATGTCACTTTAATATCAGAGACGCGTATAGAACTGAAAAGACAGCTAACCGCCTTTGCCTCCTTTACCCAGACGTACAAGCTAACTATTAATTTTAGTAAATCTAAAATAGTAGTTTTTTCTAGCAGGAAGAAAATTTATCAGTGGAATGTAGGAGGAAATAAAATCCAACAAGTAATGTCATTTAGATACTTAGGTTTGTTATTCCAGAGTGATGGCAGCTGGAAGGGACATATGACAAGGGCCATTGCCATAGCTAAAGGGTCAGCTTCCGCCATTTATAGATTCTTCGTACAGCAAGGGAGAAGTGCAGTGGTCTTGGCAGTTAAAGTACTAAATAGCAAACTAAGGGCTCAGCTACTGTATGGGGACGAAATCTGGGCCCCCTTTGTAGCACATATGGTAAACCCAGTCCAGGCAAATTTCCTTACAAGGCTTTTGGGTAAACCAATAGGGACGCCCCATGCGGCCTTCAGGATTGAGTTGGGCCAGAAGTCCTGGCAACAGGCAGCCTTGGAACAAGCCCTTAAGTTGTGGTGCAAGATTGTCACTAACCAGTGCTCCATTTTGTTAAAGGAGGTTGTGCAGGACCCCTTTATTAGCCCTTAGTCGGAGAAAATGGTGGTCTATTTGGAGTCAATAGGACTGTCACAAAATTATCTGGCCCATAAGGCTTTTGGGGTAATTAAAAAGGAGATACTTATAAGAAGCCAAGATATCGAACGACAGCATGAAGAGGGGAGGATAAACTCCACTCTCCACATGGCCCCTTATTTAAATTGGGCTCCAGACGGCCCAATACTTATCCACATCCATTTCTATGAAGGCCAAACAGTTAATCTTTTGCGCTCGTGTTAACTCCTTTCCATCTAGAGTACTGGAAGGACGCATTCTGGCCATTCCATTTCTGGAACGCCTATGCCCTTTTAATCAGCTCACTGTGGAGACTGCGGCTCATATAGTTCTGAGTTGTCACTTGTATGATGATCTCAGAGCCCAGTTCTTGGCCCCGATTTTGAATAAATTCCCTGGCAGGCCTGAGGTTGTTTTGCTTCAGGTCCTACTGGAGAACACTGACTTGCAGGTGATCAGTAAAGTTGTGGCATACTTATTACACGCTTTCCACCAAAGGAAAAGCTTTTTAGCTTTTAAATATTTCTCAGGAAATGTTGCTGAATAGCACCGGTCAACCCCTTTAGGATATAGTTGTGAATCTATTTATCATGATTATGTTGAATAATTCAGACTAGTGCCCTTTTGGGGCTATTTTATCAGTTTTCCCCTATGGATTGGAAATTTCTGTTTTTATGGTGTTAGGGACGTTTGATTTATTTGTAAAATGCCCTATAAGTGTCTATAGATTTTAACCTGGCGGTTATAGTATTTTCTGATGCTAGTGAGGACCAGCTTTTTGTACGTTTTGTATGTCTTACAATGGTCGTTGACTACGTAATAAACTGAATTGAAATTGAAGCTAGGAAGGGTAATCCTAGTAGGGTCTTGCCCAAGGCTGGGAGCCTACTGAAGGGTTCTTCTGGGGAACCTGAGGGTTTGTTGGACCCAGGGAAACCTGTACAGGCATTGGGGTTATCGCTGTGAGTGGAACAGCTTATTGAGAGAATAAATGGTGGAGACATATGAAAATAAAGTGACACTTGAGAGCTAATTCCCAAAGAGACTGTGGTTATTGGGCCCTGATCCTGAGAGACTTATGCCCAGCAAGCCCTACTCTGTTACATAGCATCACATGTGGACTTGGAATCCCCAGGAAACTCTGCACTACCTGCCAGGCCTGCTGTGGCAAGGTTGAATGCTCTTCACTTGTAATGCAGATCAGCGACTAAAAAGGGTAGTCTAATGAGTAGGATTTTAATATTCATCAATTCAGATTCTTTTTATAGCTGATCCATGAAGCCTTATTATTGTTCAGCACCCTTAGAAGTCTTGTAATGCAGGGCTGCCATAGTGTCAGATCAATTGGCACCCTCTGCTTGAACCCCCAGGTAAGACATTCCCAGTCAACCTAACTTGCTAAGTCATTCCTGCAGTTTTAGAGTGACCCATCACATTTTACTCACAGAGACATTTCCCCCTCTGTACCAGAGTATCTAAATATAAAAACAATTGCACAGAGTGGGGGCAGGCTGGAGGGTTTCAGGCACAACATGAATTGTGACACAACTGACTGCTGCCACTGGATCAGTAAATCAAACCAGGTAAAAGTGGCCCCCTGAGCCCCAGGTTGGGAAAAAGCATGTGCATCCTTAACTCAGATTTGGGTAGGTCTTATCATGCCCTCTCTGTCACCATGTAGCTCATCCCCTGACCCTGTTTGGGGCAGAGGCAGTTTGGGGCTGTTTCCCACCCCCCCAGGAGGAAAGACCAAGGCACAGGGACGTTTCTTGCAGACTGCTAACCCGGGCAGGGGTTACCCTGACAACAGCACCTTTCAGTATGAAGGAAGCCTCATGAGAGAGAGCCTCGTGCCATCTTACAAGCAATAGGCTCCCCTCACATTCGGAAAAGGTGAGGAGAGCAGGCAGGACATGTGAGTTAAGCTTGCCCCAGTGCGGAGGCCAAGCCACCCACTGGAGGAGCAGCCTGGGGAAAGCATGCAGGTCAGGGGCACACGGGGCCAGAAAGGTGAGGAGGTCTGGAGGGCCAAACCTCCTTATTTCTCCCCACTCCCCATTGGTCTTGTGTCAGCCTGGCTGCAAAGGAGTTTAATGGGGCAGCCAGCCCTGGAACTGCCGATCAGCTGTTCGGCGCTCTGGGTAGGGCCACTTGGGGGCCGAATGCATTTGGCCAGCTGTAGCAGTCGCATTTCAGCAGCCCCCACCCCCTCATGGAGCCACTACCACCCTGCATGGGCCCTCCCAGTCTCCCCCTTCTGCTCTCCGCCTCCTTAGAGGCAACAAGTGGTCCATGCGGCACCAGGCACCAGGCCCAACCCTCTTACAGGGCTAGCAGCAAGCAGGTCAGGGAAGCAGGGCAAGGCCAGGTGACTTCAGGCACCAGGCCCAGCTATTCATGTCCCTCGTCCCTATCCAGAGTCCAGGCAGAGGGGAACAGGAAGCCTCTTCTGGTGGGGAAGGCACAGCACTGGGGCCAAACAGGCCTAGTGGCCTGAAGTCTCTTCCCGCATCAGAGAACAGTGCTGCCAGGCCCTAGGGCTAGAAGAGTGCCATTTGCTTTGTGGGGAGGGACTCCATCCCCGCACCCCAGTAACTGGAATGGCCCCTAAGACCAATAAGACAAAGGCACCCGCTAAAAAGAAGGAATAACAGGCACCTGCCAAAAAAAAAAAAAATCCTCAGCCCCAGGCACCTGCCTCCAGCAACCCAAGGGCAGAGGCTATTCTACAGTCTCTCCAAGAGCTGCTGGATGGGTACCAGGAAAGCTGGTAGAGCTGGAGAGCGCTCCAGAGCACCCATGCCATCCTCAGAGCCCACCCTTCCCCCTCCACAGGGCCAGGACTGGGAATTCCACTCACCAGAGCAGGACATGGAGGAAGAGGTTCCGGAGGTACCAGAGGACACACCCACCCAAGTGACGCCGGCTGATGCAGCGGATGTTCTGGGGTCTGTGAGGGCCACTTGTTGTGAACTTAATCCATGCCTGTCCTGGTTGGTAAAAGCTTCGAGGGAGACGTTGGGGACGGTGCTGGCGAGGGTATTGAA
>QEPC01012154.1:1016106-1042402 GCA_003113815.1 Sphenodon punctatus
CTGAGTATCATCAGCATATTGGTGACATCACACCCTGAACCCTCTCACGATCTCCCCCAGGGGCTGCATATACACATTGAACAACAGTGGAGACAGAATGGAACCCTGCGGAATGCCGCAGGTTAAGGCCTGGGGGCTAGATGTTTCAGTCCCCAGCACCACCCGCTGGCTTCTACCCGAGAGGAATGAATGGAACCATCCAAGGACAGTCCCGTCCAGACCCCTCAAGTTTCGCAGCCATCTCAACAGCAGCCCATGGTCCACAGTATCAAAAGCAGCCGAGAGATCTAGCAGGATCAAAAAGGTCGAACATCCTGCGTCCATCTTCCAATGGAGATCATCCACCAAGGCCACCAACGCTGTCTCAGTACCATAGCCGGGGTGGAACCCAGATTCACCCAAGGAAACTGATGCTGTCCAAATGCACCTGGAGCTGCAGTGCCACTGCCCGTTCAGTAACCTTCCCTAAAAAGGGAAGATTAGAGACGGGGCAGTAGCTGGCGAGTGCGTCCACATCCAAAGATGGCTTCTTCTGCAGGAGGCGCACCACAGCCTCCTTGAGACTGGGCGACAACATCCCCTGCTGAAGGGACGCATTCACTACCCTCACCAGCACTGTTTCCAAAGTCTCCCTGGACGCTTTCACCAGCCAGGATGGCACGGACGTGCGGGAGGATTTGGCTCTATGAGACACTTTCTTAATGGAGTATGGTGGGTTAATTTTCTGGAGACAGTGACTCCTCCTGGAGGCTGAACTCCAAATTCAATCTGATGCTGCAGGTGGGGTGGGCTTTTGGGTATGCTTCCATGGATGCTGGCACACGGTCCCATGGTTGAACAAATTTCAGGAGTTCCAGTCCCAGAATAGTTGGGCACTGGGGTTCCCCATCCTGGAGCCTCAGATGCTACAGTTTGGGCTAGCACAGCAACAAAGGGGCTTGGCCCCGGGGACAGTCACATCAAATATGTCAGCCTTAGCCTTTGTTAGCAGATTCGCAGGGCACTAGCCCCCAGACCAATGGTTCTTTTGGGGGAAACTGTTAGAGAGCTGGGCATGGGAGCAGGAGCAGGGGGAGGACATTTAGGTCCCTATCACTCCTCTCTTTTGATGAGGATATTGGAAGTGTTACCTTGAATACATTTCAACAGCAACGAGGTGAGCTTATTTGCCACAGCATTTCGGATTGCTGTCTTTGGAGCATTTAGGATAGGTGAATTGGTCCCTGACGTGCATAATGACAGAACAGGGAGGGCACTGCATATGGGGACATAGTTTGGCAAGGAATCACATTAACTCTGTGCCTGCCCAAGTCCAAAACAGACTAGAAAGGGCATGGAAAGACAGTGAAGTTGCACTCATCAGCGGGCACTCAATTCTGCACCGTCTGTGCCATGAGTAATTACCTTAGGCAGTTTCCTTGGGTGACCTGCTTGCCAGGCCCTATCTTTAACTTCTTAACCCTTTGCCAGTATTAAGGTTGTTTCTTAAGGACCTACGACTGGGCCCAACCAAGGGGATGCATTCCTTTAGGATCGGTGCTGTGAACACAGCAGCGGCCATCGGTTTTTCCAATCGGTAAATTCAAAGCTTGGGGCACTGGTGTTCAGCTGCGTTTAGAACATACATGAGGGATATGGGTACTCAACTGACGTGAAGCGTGGTCATCCAGCCCCCTTGCTCTAGTCATCCCCAAGTCATCCAACCCCTTTACTCTAGCTAAATTCTCTTGTCTTATATCTTATTCCAGAGCACACGGCCAGCCAAGGATGGTGGTATGGATTGCTGGACATAGCATCGTTCACTGGATGGCAAAGAAGGCCAGACGCAGCAGGTGGGGAATGCAACTCAATCTCAGTGAGTTAGCTGAACTAATATGGAGATGTAGGAGTGGCATGCACTTGGAGCAGCTTCTGCCAGCCTTAAACACAGCAGGGGACTTATCTAGGGGAAAATATACCTAAGGGAAAATAGACACCTTGTGGCAATAGAATATAGTGTTATTGATATCTTATGTTCTCCTGGCCGTCCAGGAGAAGCCAGACCTAAGGAAGCCAGACCTAACTTCGGTCAAGCAAAGGCAAAGAGCAGAGAGATGGTCCAGAACAGCCAGCAGGCCTGAGATTGTGATGGAATTCAAGCTAAGATGACTCAACATGTGGATAAGGCCCCATCAGCATACTAACAAAGGCATAGCCAGACAAGTATCTTCTCCTGGCACCGCCACACATGCTTAACAAAGTCTCCTGCTGAACAACTGGAGTTGACAAATGAAACCCATTGTGAACAGATAAGTGGGACATTTGCAACTCTGCTACTGACTTCCAGGCAGGAAAAGAACAATCAAGGAAAGATACAGATGTTGATATGCTAAGGGCCCTTCCTCCCAGGAAGACGTTCTTCTGATATGCTAAAGAACTGTGTGATGTCACCATGACATGGCATCTGGCTATTACTGACCTGTACCTCAGAACTGTATAAAAGAACCTGGTCATACAACATGACTTTGGGTGAAGGCTAGTGGTCACCAGTTGGTGAATCACGTGGTTTCACTCCCTTCCAGACCTTGCACACACGGATCACAACTTGTCTTCGCTCGCCAGCAGCTCTACTCTCCAGCACCAAAGGGCCCTCTCTCAGTCTTTTCCCTGAATCAGCCTGCGTGCTTCCAGGATTTGGCCAGTCACAGGACACGTAAGATATCTTTATCTGGGGACTATCTGTATAATACTGTGTGTGTAGTATAATCCTGCCAAGAATAGAAAACCAAGGTGTGCCGTTCCAATAAAGTTTTGTTTTGTACCACATTGGAGTGGTGTTTTATGACGATCTCGATCCCAATAATTAATTAGTAACATTTGGTGGAGAATGTCGGGGAAGGGAAACTGAGGCAGAGTTGCTAATTGTCAGGTCCAAAGGGAAAATTTGAAGAACTCTGACTCTCAGGGACCCTTTTGTCGTCGTTTTAAGGTTCACGGGCACTGCTGGTTCAGTGTTTAAGCGTGTTGTATTTTTGGAGACATACCTGGTTTCTAGATCTTTGCATTATTATATTTATCGCTCTATATATTGATATCTATGGCTTGGTTCAGAAAGAAATGTACTGGAGGGGTCCCCTCAGAAGGGTGGGAGAAAGTTCAGAAACTGCCAGCTATCTCACAAACTGTTGCAGAGAGTGGTATTTGCCCATGGGTGAAAGATGCATTGTGCTCCCCAGTTACACAGGAACAGCTCTGTGACATGTGGGAAAATTTTTTGCTGTTGTACAAACCTAAATCTAAAGATAAATTCTCAGCCTTGTTGTGGCTTTTTAAACTAGCTATTGAAAAGTTACAAAAAGAATGCTCTGATTTAAGAGAAGAAAACAAATCAATAGAGGCTGAGAATGGTCACTTGAAACACAAATTGACAGAAGGTCAAAACTGGAAAAACGAGACAACAGCCAAAAATCTCCTGCAAGTCCATCAGCTGACCAGACTTGAAAATCATAATAGCCAGTTACAGCTTGAGAGACAGACACAGGCAGACATGATTTCACGTCTTCAAACACGCTTGCAAGAAAGTCAAGCTGCCACTAGGGCTGTCATGCAAAGATTAAGAGAAATAAAAATGGGGGAGGGAAATTCAAATCATTCTGCTTGTGAAGCTAAAATCTCAGCTCTCACTAAACAATTGGAAACCAGAAAAGGTCTCATAGCTGCAGTCCAGTCCAAACCAATACACTTATGCAGGTCTATTGACCCAGATGAAACCCCAACTTCTGAGGAAGAAGATCTGGTGGATGAGATATGCACACAAAATATTCCCCAAGAAATAGCGAATGCCCCACCTATCCCTGAACCCCCTGACAAGATTGCAGTAATAACCACCCAAACCAGAGTTAAACAGAAGGGGGAGGAAGAACAGACCACCACTACCACTATAGACACACCTATGTCACAAGCAGAAATTAAAGCTGCTGCTGGCACTCTGGGACCCCTGAATAAAAAAACTCTTTTAGATTGGTTTGCAAAAGCAGCCCAATATAATATGTGGACTGCCACAGATCTTAAAGTAATTGCTATGGCTGCAGCGGATGCTAATATCTGGCCAGACATCAACCAAGCTTTTGCCAAAGGTAATGAGTCAAAATTAACCCTTAATCAGGTAATTAGAAATATTGTCAAAGAGTTTCACACTGCAAGAGGTGCAGCCCAGCGTTACCATACTGACACACAAACCCCAGGGGAATCTGTAAGAAAATATGTGCTTAGACACCAGCTCCTAGCTATTGCTGCTGATCTAATAGATGAAGACGGGGTTTTCCAAATTAAGGATTTAAATTGGGACCAAAAATGGTTTATGCAGAGTGTGTATGATGGGCTAAGTCTACACACCCAAATGGCCATGGGGACACCTGATTTTGATCATGAAGAATGGAAACTAGAGGAATTAATTAATAAAGCTAGGTTAGCTGAGTCTTTAGCTGAAAGGTGGCAGGAACAAAACACCAAAAGTAAAAATTCCTCCAAAGCCTCCCCGGAGTATAGACAGGCTCTCTCCTACACAAATACAGGAATGCCCCCCAATTATGCTCACGATCACACAGCAGGGAAATGTTCCCCATGCCAGCCCAGGGACTTTTATCCCTTCCCCTGGGATGTCCAGGCTCCTGTAGGGTCCCCCAGGAGTCCCCCTCCATGGCCAGGTTTCCAGGACAGGGCTTGGAGTGAAATTCTGACATTCACTAACTTGTTTTGGGGAATGTATTTCACCCATCTCTCCATGTGGCTCCCCCATTCTGCCCTAACCAGCAACAGTGGTCCCTGGCCCCTACAAGCGTAATCCAGCCTGAAGCAAGCCCCCCCTTTTGTGTGTTTGTGTGTTAAGGAGGGAAATACAGAACAGTGTTGTTGGAAATGTAGTAGGTATAAGGAAAAGATTTTAAGGATGGTTCTTGAAGGATAGGATGAACACTGGCTAAATGGGCATGGTGTAGCATCCATGCAAGGAGGAATTACATGTAAGTTGGAAAGAAGGCTAGAGAAAGTGTTTAAAAAGGGTAACAAAGATTGCTTTTATTGTTGTGATTGGTAGGGTTGTCTTTTAGGTAGTCTGTTTAGGTGTTCTGTTAAAAATAGGGCCTCATCTACACTGTTTTTGCCAGCAAGGGCTAAAACTGTCTGTAAGGAGGAATAAAAGCAGCAGTCTCAAAAATCCTGCCATTTACCATGCTTCTGTGCTGATATGAGTAATTTGTGTGTGCTTGACTATGTGGGATGTATGAGATAGGGTGTATGTATATTTGTATGCTCGAGGAGATCCCCATGCGGGTATGTGTGTGCGTGACTTTGCCTGAGGTCCCTGAGATAGGGGTGTGTGACAAAAATTTGTGTGAGCACATGTGCAAGTGTAATGAATGTTTTATTGAAAGCTTGTGTAAGTGGGTGCGCCTGCTATGTATGTATGTTTGAGGATTCCTACAAATCAGTGCTGGAGCAGGCAGCCATTATGCATGGGTTGTCTACAAAAGTAATACTGTTCGTGCTCTTACAGTATTAAAAGGGGGGAGGATTTATATAATTCCAATGTTTAGATTTATGAATTAACTATGGGAGTCACCCAATGTGCATAAACAAATTAATTGCTCAGGAAATTAATTAGGCCTTGCAGAGGTCAGATCTCTTTATTTCTTACAGTAGCAAGGAGGAGGACTTGGAAGACAACAAACTAAGGAACCAACCAGAGTTTTTATTTTATTTCATTTATGTGCGTGTGTGTTATGCCATGGCTGTTTGTCACTCAGTGTTGTATGTCTTTCTATGTGATGTCACTAAACCTTCAGTTAATTTCTTCACCACCACT
This sequence comes from Sphenodon punctatus, assembly GCA_003113815.1. Classification (NCBI taxonomy): domain Eukaryota; kingdom Metazoa; phylum Chordata; class Lepidosauria; order Sphenodontia; family Sphenodontidae; genus Sphenodon; species Sphenodon punctatus. The sequence goes on from QEPC01012154.1 coordinate 1,021,949, forward strand.
TGTTTATCTATGCTTTGTAGTTTGTTTTTTTTTTTTTACAATTTTTCTCTTAACCATCCTCTGACCCTGTCCAATGACAATATCAGCAAACATCACCCCCAATGTTCTCCTTTTGTATCACCACTTTTTCAGGCTTGGATACACTCCCTATAGACTCAGTCCACAACCTCTCACAGGGACTGAAACAAATTGGGGTAACCCTTCCAGACTGGAATCAAATTATGTTACAAGGAATTATAGCCTCAGAAGCAGCTCTCAACTTGTTAGGAATACCAAATTTTCTGTTCTTGGTACTCAGTGGCAGGAAAAGATCTCTCATTATGCTGGACAATATACTTGGCAGCCTCCACATGGAACCCATGCACCCTCATCTGTGGGCAGTGTCCTCAATCAAAGAAAATCTTAACACTAATTGGATTAAGGTAATCGCATAATATCTCCATGCACCAAGGAGATATTATTCTTACCATACAAACTGTAACCCCCAAAGGAAGTCATTTTGGGGCATGTGCCATACAAGCACAGCAAATTTTCAATTTGGAAGAACAATGTGCAACTTAGAAGGCTGCTATGTACTATTACTGCCCAAGCCATTTCCCCCATAAGCAACCAATGACCCACAAGTATACACTTTAGGAAATAAATGTTTTTATGTAACAGCATCCCCTGGAATTCCCGTATGTTATAATGAATTATTTGTGCACACTACCCCGGACACTGGATTCATGTTCACGTGTAATGTAACTAAAAAGTATAATAATTATTAGTCTTGGATGTTGGGCCAAACACGCAATGGCTATGCTTCCACAAAGAGCAATCTATGACCTCCAACCTTAAGTAGATATAGTAATTATTTGTGATGGGTTTTATTTAATTTATTTGTCTGTTTCATGGTTTACTGTGTTTTTGGGCTTGTTCTTGCACCTCATCCTTGTTTTAGTTTAATAAGTTGCGAAATGCAGTATGTGATTTTTGAAGCATTGCTCTGACCCCTGTCAGCCACCCTTTCTGGTTTCCAGAAAGGAACTGCATTGTTCAGTTGGTAAAAACGCGTCAGATGGGCTTGACCATGCTCATATTGATGTTAAGACAGGTACAGCCAGGAAAGTTTTAGTATGGCACACTATCCCTTTCCCTCAACCAATGTCCCAATGTTGTTTTAATCAATAGACTGTGTTTTAATCATTGGTATAGTTATTTGTTATAGTATTAATGATCTTAGGCAGAATAATTTATAACACAATGGTTTTAGTTTAAACAATTATAACAGCTTTGCAAGTGGGGTAGCGCCCCCTGCTGCGCAAAGTCCATGCCAAAAATGGTGTTCACCTCATCCTGTACTTTCAGTGCACGGTCAGTACTGAATGATGTGACCCAATCACACCGCCATGAAACACCGTTTTGGTAAAGAAGTGATGGTAAAGATCACTTCCAACGAGGGTTAAGTGCTGGTAACCTCTGACCCCGCCCACACACTCATGAACCAAAGATGTATCAAACATTCTCTGTTACCATACCAATTTTATGTCATGATTTCCATTTCTCACCTTATTCAAATAATCACGTTGTATTTTCTATTGAACCACCTCATGTAATCTACACACCAATTTTTCTAGACTTGGCAGTTTTTGTAATTTTTTTATGATACGGTTTTAAACGTATCACAGGGGGGAATGTGGCAATAGAATATAGTGTTATTGATATCTTATGTTCTCCTGGCCTGGACAAAGGAAGCCAGACCTAACTTCGGTCAAGCAAAGGCAAAGAGCAGAGAGATGGTCCAGAACAGCCAGCAGGCCTGAGATTGTGATGGAATTCAAGCTGAGATGACTCAACATGTGGATAAGGCCCCATCAGCATACTAACAAAGGCATAGCCAGACAAGTATCTTCTCCTGGCACCGCCACACATGCTTAACAAAGCCTCCTGCTGAACAACTGGAGTTGACAAATGAAACCCATTGTGAACAGATAAGTGGGACATTTGCAACTCTGCTACTGACTTCCAGGCCAGGAAAAGAACAGTCAAGGAAAGATAAGGATGTTAATATGCTCAGGGCCCTCCTGTCCAGGAAGACGCTCTTCTGATATGCTAAAGAACTGTGTGATGTCACCATGACATGGCATCTGGCTATTACTGACCTGTACCTCAGAACTGTATAAAAGAACCTGGTCATACAACATGACTTTGGGTGAAGGCTAGTGGTCACCAGTTGGTGAATCACGTGGTTTCACTCCCTTCCAGACCTTGCACACACGGATCACAACTTGTCTTCGCTCGCCAGCAGCTCTACTCTCCAGCACCAAAGGGCCCTCTCTCAGTCTTTTCCCTGAATCAGCCTGCGTGCTTCCAGGATTTGGCCAGTCACAGGACACGTAAGATATCTTTATCTGGGGACTATCTGTATAATACTGTGTGTGTAGTATAATCCTGCCAAGAATAGAAAACCAAGGTGTGCCGTTCCAATAAAGTTTTGTTTTGTACCACATTGGAGTGGTGTTTTAGGACGATCTCGATCCCAATAATTTATTAGTAACAACCTAGGGGGAAACAATCTACCTAAAAATACAGAACTATGATTGACAAAACAGGTCAATGCTGACCTGAAGATAGTACAGGAAAGGTTCCCAGACACGTTTGTCATTTGGACCAACATGCTAGAGTGAAGGGTCTAGAAGGATGCAGAGCACCCAGCTTAAAGTAGACAAGACCCACAAGAAAGCAAATAGTGAAATCAGCCAATGGCTGTTGGCATGGGGGCGGGGGGAGAACATTATCACTCACAAAGAAATTCATTATAAGCGGGAATGATTTATACAGAATAGACGGGGTACACCTCTCAGATGAAGGCTATGATTTGTATCTTGGGGTCCTAAAAGATAAACTGCACAAGATGTTGTGTAGCAGTAGCGGGTTGGCAGTGAACCAGCCAAGTGATGCTAGCAGTTCTTGTGATGGTTTTCAGAGGTAGTTTAAGTTTTCTTGATGGGCCAGAATACACCTGAATCAGAAACATCTCCTTAAGAGATGGGAATTGGCTAAACGCATTGACCCTGGGCAGCTCAGTGAATTGGCCGTCCCAAGGGGAATGAGGCAAGCAGCTGAGTCCACTGGGGATAAGTATCATCCCAGGTGGATGATGGTGCCCTCCTCCTTGTTTCCAACCCTCGCCAAGGAGAGGTCTAGGCACAAACACCCCATCCCAACCAGAGAAACCCTGGGGCAGGGGGTAAGTTTTGTTTGAGCTTTAGTAAGTAGGGGGCAGCTACCCGAGCTCAACTCAGGAAACTCCTGGACAGCTGACATGGATAGGTTGAGTTAAACAAGTTGGGACCCCAGTTTAATGAAGAGGGGAAGACAAGCCCTCTGTTGTACTGGAGTCCCCAATACCTCCACCTTCCAAGAGTCCATTTCTGGCACTCCAGGGTTATGCTCCCTCATGCCTGTAGTGTAGCTCTGGGTGCTCACAAGTTTTCTTGAGATTGCCATGTTGTTCTGCTGCAGAGATCTGGTGGGGGGTGCCTTTTGGGAGTCCCTGTCTCTGTCCTGGTCAGCCTCTCCTGCACCATGTCCCCCAGGTGCTGGAAACTCCCAAACCCCCTCCCACACTCCTTGAGCTGCTGGATCTTCCAGTCAACATACATCTTCAGCTCCATCTTGTTGGCTCGCCCAGTAGCTCTACCTCCTAGGGAGCTATGGTGCGCCATCGTCCTCTCTCTCTAGCACCTCAGTTCAACCTTTGAAATTGTCTCAGGGAGCTCCTGCAGGTGCAACCCTTCAAGCTCTCTAATCACTTGCTCTTTCTTCACTTGCTCACTTTGCTGTGAGGTAGGTTAGGCTGAGAGACTATGGTGACTGGCCCACAGTCACCCAGTGAGTTTCTGGCTAAGGCAAGACTTGAACCGGGGGCCTCCCACTACCTCCTAGTCTAGGTACTGAAAACTTAGCCACTCGGTCATGATGTGCTGCTCCTATGTCAGTCCAGAACCCAGGAACCCTAGTCTAATGCATGTACTATCTCCTTAATAAAAATGGCTATTTGGTGTCTCCTTAGATTTTACCTTTTTTTAAAAAAAAGAAAGAAACACTTTGAGCACTTTAGAAGTGTTTAGAAACCTCCCTTCCAACCCCCACCCAGCCTGCTTTCCCCCACAGAGGTGCTAATTACCTGCTGACTGACTGAGAGCAGCAACCTTGTATAAGTTTCCTGTCCATTTCTAAATGCTTAACTCTTTTGTTCCTACCAGATCCCCCTTATCTCTCCCTCCTTTTGAAATGTGTAGGTGGGATCCTGCCCTGATCAAACGGGGGCGGTGGGGTATGGGTGTGTGTGGATGGGCCGTTAACCACTGCATCCTCCTGAACCTATTGAGGCTAATGGCTCTTGCTGACTTCAAACGGGAAATGTGCCACCTCCCACAAACTGCCCCGCCTAGTTTGCCTTTCCTGAGTCCAGCCATGCTTTCCAGGTCCAAGTAAGTCCCACAAATTAGCCACTAGGCTGCATTGACGATCAAGATTACAAGAATGGGTTTTTCATAAAAATACAATATTGGTCTAATTCTGCTCTCATTGATGTCAGTCGTAAAGCTCAAGCAATTGACAAGCCCATTGGCAAAACTATTAACTTCAGTGGGAACGCTTGGGCCAGTATGCTTGTGAAAATCCCACCCAGCAGTCTGCATAAACAGTCCGATGATCAGCCGCTCCATGTGCACTCCTCATGATGTACAGAACCAAGCAATCCCATGTGGGGCCTTAATCACTTTCATAGACATGCTAGATTGGCTCAGGATGGCTTACTTTGTGGGCTTGAATTTCCAAACAAACCCAGCATTTATTAAATATAATCAGCTATTGTTTTCTTTTGCATGAGTCACTGAGCTGCAACATGAACTGCCTCCATATTGATGGTGGTAACAAATTGGGTCAATTAGTGATCTACATTACCATAGCAAGAGCAAAATCTTACAGGGCAGGGCACATCAATTATTACTGTCATCTTTGCAAAATAGGCACCTGGGTGTATCCATTTGTTACTTAAAGGCTGTCAGAAGCCTTAGAACATTAATGCCCCAAACCTTCATTCTAAGGCAGTTAAGGCTGCTGCCCATATATCAGATCTTACTCAAACCCACAAAGGCCAAGAAATTAAAAGTTCAGCCTCTTGATAGTGGCTGAATGTAATGCTAAGCACTCCCTTGTAATGCTAAGTCCTCCTTTAAACTTTAAACATACATTTGACCGGCACATCTCTTTGTGAAAACATAGGCCCCTTTTAAACAGGAAGGCCTTAGTGGGGAGTCAGTGGAGGGACCCATGCATTGCCCACCCAAAAACAGTGCATCGACAGGGATACACACGGGCATCAGCCAGGCAGGTCACGTGAGGTCAAGGCACCCACAAACTCAGCACCCATCCACCCGACCCAGCGAACACAATCACCTGTCATATGAGCAGCCACTACACAAATCAAAGGCAAAGCCACGCCCAGCAGCATGACATGGTGACATGGCCGTCTGAGGGCAAACGAAGCAATAGCAAACATCACTGCCCATACCTAAACAGACACCATGCAGGTGTGGGAGGAGGGACAGGGAACGGTACAGCATCACTACAGAAGTGGCACCCCAGCATCCAAACACCTGAAAGACAGCCAGGAGCCAAGGAAGTCAAACCCCCTCGGACAGCCAGCGCTGAAACAAAAGGGAAAGGCAGCAGGGAATCCAAAGGCAAAACAGCCATGCCTTGGGGAACAAAAAGCCCTAACACCCCCCTCCACCCGGCACATGAGACAGCAAAACACACACGACCACAACCACAGGACACATCGGGTGGGAGCTAACAGAAAGCCAGCCCCAACAGAATACCAGTGCAACACCATCACATTCATTAGGTGCAAAGTACGGTGCAGGGATGCACAGGGAAACAGTACAGTCCCACAGCATGCAGTGCAAAGGTCAATGCCACCATGGAGAGATCACACACCCCCGCTACACAGAGAGGTCAGGTGCAGAACAGCCCACACGAGTAACCCATGGTACGATGACGGGTCAATGGAGCGGGCAGCAATCCAGGGTTACATGGATAAAGAGGTTCAGCACCACAAGGATGTGGGGAACCCACTGACAGCCCCAAGACACTCCCTGTGAACATGCCCCCGCCCCCTCTCCAAATGGAGAACAGATCACCCCCTGAAGGAAGAAGAGCATGAACAGAAGAGTTTGAATAACAACAATAACAAACTTTAATGGGACAAAATAACAGGCAGGAGGTAAAACAGAAATAAAAACTAAGGGCATCTCCCCTGGACCTGACTCCAAAGGGTGCTCTGGGCCCAGGAGAGGATGTGAAGCCTGTGGCAGATGTCCAGGAGGATCTCACGGTCCTGGCGGCACTCCTGGGCCTGCTCCACCATTATCGCTCTCACTGAAAGAGAGGGAGAGACCAAAGAAGTATGCCCCCCTCAGCACACATCCGCCGCAGTCTTTGGGTGGGTTATAAGACACACAAATTGGGGTCACATATGGGCCTCACAGTATTCCTGGCTCCCCTGCTGGAACTCCTGGGCTGTCTGGTGCAGGTCCTCCATTATGTGGGCAAGGGCCTGCAGGGCTTGCAGCAAAGCATCTGCGAAATGCAAAACAGACGTCCTGTTGCAGTAGGTTGGGGCAGGTGCACAGTCAATAGACACACCCAGATCACACACACATCCAGAGCACCCAAAGGTAGCTCCACGGTGGCTCTGGGGAGCCAATCCATCATGATCCCTACAGCCACCCCGAGCTGCTCTGTGAGCAGGACGGTTCAGGGCAGAAATATAATGAAATTAATTAATTAAATAAACTGCCCCATGATTGAGCCAAATGCAAGCATATCCGGATCATGGCCTAACATGGACACGGTCAAGGACTGGAATACTTACTGGGATGGGCACCTCCACCCTCTGCCATCGTGTCGTCTAGCAGAATGAGGGCATGCAGGGAGCATCAGAGTGAGGTTAGGGTGGGAGAAAGGGGCGGGACATTACAACCCACAACAAATCAGATATACTGTCCATGAACATGGCAAAACCCCACCACTGGTTCGCATGCAGGGAGCACCTTATCCCTCCAGTGACAGCCATCCATTGACCGCCATGGCTGATGGGATGGGTCCAGCACTTCACCGTCTCATGCAGGCAGCAGAGGTGCCATGTGGGAACATCCACTATGAAAGTCTAGAGGCATGCATGCAGTAGGTAAGGCATGCAGCTCAGCACTGGTCTTCCCTGCTGGGCACACGCAGCTTCCTGTATGGCAGCAGGTACTACCACTGATGGGGATAGGGCACGGATTGGGTTGAGGGCAATGAGTCAGTCCTAACATACCAGGTGCAGATGGATAGACACCATGGCAAGGGGGGTTCCACACACATCTCAGGTCCTTGCAGTGCACATTATGGTCTCCAATGACATTCAGCTCACCGTCCCCACAGGGATGAGGGATGTGGACCAGTCCACATGAGCAATATCTGGCGAGAGACCATGGTTGCTACCAGGGGTGGGGGGGTGCTGCCCAGGGCAGGGGATGTCCATGATGCCCCGATGTCCACATCCCTCCTCCTACAGTTCTTCCTGCCACACCTGCAGATGGAGAAAACTAGCATTGGGATAGTGAGGGACCGCTGCCTTTCAGTGGATGGGTTCTGCTGCTGTATGGTACAGTCATTTGGCACAGGCACCTCCACAGTTGGCAGGATCCACATCAAGGTGATGTTGCAGCTCATCCAGTCACGACGTGGTTGCTGAAGGCTTATCCCATCCTACTACCACCTGCGCAGGTGAGCCTGATGCCTAGCTGTACTCTGCCATCTGGGCTCGGTAACCTGCATTAGGGATTCCGCCAAAGTGGTGGTGCCTGTTGTGGACTTGAGGTGCATTCAACCTGCTTATCGTCCCCTTGCTCCTGATGGCAGCCTGTGTGCAACCGAACTTCTGTGATACTCGAGGAGGGGGGTTCCACCAACCATCCTCCCCTGCCTTCCATGGATGATCCCATGCTCCTGTTCCGAAAAGCCTGTGATGGCATGAAGGGACGCTCATTCCCCCTAGACCGCTTCGCCCTTGAAAGTCACCACATTGCCCTCTTGCAGGGCTGTTCTTTGGTATGCAACGGCTTCCTCTAGACCCTCCATGGTCTGCACCCATATGTGCGTATGTCTATTGTACATATATGTGTATATATCTAATATATATCAGTCCCGTCCGGGAGCACAAGTCACCTTGGGGCAGGGCACACACATATACAGGAAGCTCAGGGATACAAGGGGGTCTTTATTGCAGCAGGTACAACAATGGATTATCAGGCTGACAAGCAACATGAAACACACTCCCCACCAGGCAGGCACCCCACTCCCCAACACATGCCGCACGCAATAGGGTCCAGACCAAGCAACGGACACCTGTGCAAGTACTGTATGGTACTAACAGGCTGTGTACCCCAGCTGTTTCCTTATAGCATGGGTTGGGTTGGGGCCGTCGCAGCTGTCTTTTTGCACGCATTTCCTTTAAGGACTCCCGTCCTGGCTGGGAACGTATTGGTCGGGGGGGAGGCGGGGAGGGCTGTTGGCGGCCAAGCATTATGCCGCCCTGTCCCTCATGTGACTTTTTTTCAATGGTGTTGGCAGACTTGTCCCATGGGGGGGGTGCTGCCCTGTGCACATGGTTGGGTGTGTGTTGAACACCCATCATTCTCCACCCATCAACATGCACTGAACAACCCAACTCCTTCGCGGTTGCTCCATGTGTGTTGATGGGTGGGTCGTGGGAGCACGCACCAACTCGCTGCCTCCTTCACACGGGTACTCACCCACGTGTTCAGTGGATGAACATGCATGGCTGCATCTCATGAAAAAAGGGCCACAGTTTGTGCTTCTGGAAATCATGCTGTCACGCATCCCTTACGTAACCTTTCTACATAGCCACTGTTATGTCTGGTAACAGTTGCTACGGGCAGGACACAGGGGGATAATTAGGAGTGACATCAGCGGGTTTTGGGATTGATTGATTGATTGATGGGTGAGTCCTAAGAGGGGAAAAGACAGTGGGAGCAGTGTGCCTCCTCCCACTACCACAGCTACTCCCGAGGCCCTGCTGCTGCCAATTAGGGTGGCCAAATATGCAAATTTTAGACACATAAGAAATACAGGTTGCAGGGCTGCATTGCTTCTGCAACCTGTATATCTCATACATGTCCTCGAACGTGTTCTCAAACGTGTCAAATTCAAGCCACGCCCATGCCACTCAAACAGAACATTGGCCACAACCACAGCACACTAGCCACCCTAATAGTCAATGGGCTGGAAAACCTGTTCAGATCGCCCTCCTCATTAGCATAACAGCTAGAAAGACTGCACAAGAAATAGCAACATTCTACACAGACTTAACTGCCCCTACAGTGGTCCAGTTGAGAGGTAATGAAAGTATGGCTGATGGTGGCCAGTTCTGAGTCTGAGACATACGGCCGCAGCTGTCGCACCAGATGTAATTGGCAAAATGCTCCCTCACCACAGCTTCCACCTGACAATCCAGGCAGAGCTCCGGGTGGAGGAACACCCCCAGACTACGAACCTGAGTGGCCGGAGCGGGCAGACCCCGCCAATGATGGGAGTCACCACCCCCTCAGCCCTACCCACCAACATCACCTCTGTCTTGTCAGCATTCAGCCTCAGACGGCTCGTCCTCATCAAGTCCACCACAGCTGCCAGACTGTGAGGGTAAGCACGAAGACTGCCGGGCCTGGGCCTCCAGAAAACAAGAGGTAGAGTTGTGCATCATCAGCGTACTGATGACATCGCAAGCCAAACCCTCTCATGACCTCACCCAAAGGTTGCATATACACGTTGAACAGGAGAGGGAACAGAATAGAACCCTGCAGGACTCAGACGGCTCGTCCTCATCAAGTCCCCCACAGCTGCCAGACTGTGAGGGTAAGCACGAAGACTGCCGGGCCTGGGCCTCCAGAAAACAAGAGGTAGAGTTGTGCATCGTCAGCGTACTGATGACATCGCAAGCCAAACCCTCTCATGACCTCACCCACAGGTTGTATATACACATTGAACAGGAGAGGGGACAAAATAGAACCCTGCGGGACTCCACGCATGAGATTCCAGGGAGATGACGAACATTCCCCAAGAACCACCCGCTGAGTTCTCCTTGCCAGGAAAGAGCAGAACCATTCAAGAACAATTCCACTCAGCCCTGCCCGGTCCCGCGGTCTCACCACCAATATCTCATGATCATTGATCAACGGTAGCGAACGCCGCTGACAGATCCAGTAAGATCAAAATTGAGGATCTGCCCTGATCCAATTCACGGTGTAGATCATCGACCAAGGCCACAAGTGCAGTCTACGTGCCAAACCCAGGGTGAAAACCAAACTGTAAGGGATCAAGAAAACAGACCCGGCCCAGATGCCCCTGTAACTTCCAGGCCACCACCCATTCAATAACCTTCCCTAAAAAGAGAAGGTTAGAGTCTGGTCGATAGCTGGTCAGGGAGTCACGTCCGAAGATGGCTTCTTGAGCAGAGGCTGCACCACCGCCTCTTTGTGGGGAATGGGGGTTACCAAGGCAAAGAAGGAGTACAGGAAACACACACGAATGTCCTTACAGGGGCAGCAAGGTGGTGCCAGGAAACAAACCCTCTGGATCTAATAGGGCCTGTGGGAGTATCAGTCCCCAGCCTAGATCATCATAGGGCACTGGGAGGCACGTGCACCTTAGAGCTAATGCAGTACTCACACACATGGGGAAAGGGGAAGGTGCGGAGGTGCTGACTAGTGCAGGGGGGAAGGCGTGTTCCGGTTCCTGGGAGGGATGGGGGTATAGGGCTTGCACACTGGAGGAATTCCTGGGGAGTGACTCGCAAGACAACCCACAAGGACAGAGGCTTACCAGATCCATGTCGCACTCACACACAGAAGCACCCAACACAGCACTCTCTCCTTCCAATACAATGAACTCCACACGAGGCAACAAGGTAGGCACTGAACGCCGGGGGAGGGGGCCAGTCTCACGGGTAAAGCACCAATCACCAGCAAGGTAAAGGCGGTGGAGCTCCAATATTTAAGGACTGCTCGAGGCAGTGCCGCAGCTGCTCTGTGCAGCGTGGGGCTAGGTGCGGGGGCGTGACCTCTGTCTGCACCATCAACATGCATGCAGGGTCCTCCCTGGACATAGCTCTGGGCCACGTGGGTGGAGCCAGGCCTGAGACCAGGTTGTTAGTGGCATCTGCTGGGGCGCCGGTAACGGGGCTAGCCCGCATCCTTGCCCCGATAGGGGTTGTTCTTGTCGAGGGGGCATCGAGGGCTCTCCGCAGTTCTGTGGGGGAGGTGAGTGCAGGCCGGGGCACCCCCTGGCGCCCCCTCTTTCCCCGTCCCCCCGAGGCACTCCTTACACTCTTTGAGTTGGCTCGGCTCCCTGCCCTCCCTAAGGGAGGCACTGACCACCCCCGCCAGCAATGGCCCTAACGTCTCCCAGCTGGTCTTCACCAGCCAGGACGGGTATGGATCCAGTTCACAACAGGTGGCCTGAATGGTCCCAAGGACCTCCGCTGCATCAGAGGATGATACCCTCTGAAACTGATTCCATAACAACAGACATGGCAGGGCTTCCCGTACCTTTGATTCACCCACTGTTATAAGTGCAGCATCGAGGTCGTGGTGAATCTGGGCAATTTTATCCGCAAAAAAGTCAGCAAACATGTCACAGCAGGCAATGGAGAATTCCAGTTTGAGGCGGCGAGAGGCCAGACTGACCAGCCTCTGCACCACCTGGAAAAGCGCCGCTGGACGTGACTTTGCAGACACAATGAGGTCAGCAAAGAACTCTTTTTTTGCTGCCCGTACTGCAACAGCATAAGCTCTTAAACTAGCTTTATGCTGCAATCGGTCAGCTTCAGTATGAGTTCGGCGCCACCGTTGCTCCAATCACTGTCCATCTTGCTTCATCCAGTGCAGGTCCTCCATGAACCACGGCGACCCCTGCTGTCAGCTTTCTGAAAGCGGACGTTTGGGAGCCTCAGCCAACAAGCTGTTCCAGAAGGCAGTGAGGTCATCGAGTGAATGATCATCAAAGTCGGACGGCATTTCCCCTAAAGCATTCTTGAACCTCTCTGGTTCCACAAGTCTCCGGGGGCAGACCCAACAAACCGGTCCTGCACCTTTCTGGTGGCAGACATGTGCCAGGAGACTGGTCCAGAGAAGGTAATGATCCATCCATGACAGGGATAAAGCTACTACATCCCCCACCACCGGATCCCCTGCCTCAAGGCTAGTGCAGAACATCAGGTCAAGGGTATTTCCCCCCTCATGTGTCGGACCCGTAACCCTCTGAGACAGGCCCATGGTTGTCATGGCATCCATGAACTCATGCTCTGCTCCCCCTAAATTGGCATCAATGTGGATATTGAAGTCCCCCAGAACCAAAGTCTTTGGGGAATCGCTCCGATACCAATTCTGCTAGAGTGTGTAGGAATGCCCCGGTACAGATAGGTGCGCGGTATACCAAAAGCATCCCTAATCTGTCTCCTGCCAAAGCGATCACAAGGTGGACCCCCTCCATGCCCAAGATGGTCTGCACAGGATACCGTCCTTAAAAACAACAGCTACACCGCCTCCCCGTCCCTCTGATCTGGGTTGGTGTTGCACAGAGTACCCGAGTGGACCAAGGTCAGTCAATATTGGCCCTGACTCATTGTCTAGCCAGGTTTCTGTAATACATACAAGGTCGACTGATCAATCCAAGATCAACTCCCAGATCGACGCTGATTTATTACCGACCGACCTCGCATTCAACAGCAACAACTCCAGACCAGGGGCTCCTCCGATCTTGATCCCTGCATCACCTGCCTGGGGGCCTGTGCAATGGACAGGAACTAAGCACCTGTCCCTCCTCACAGTTGTTCTCTGCCTCCCAGAGAGACCATAATTACCCCAGCCAATCATGACCCTAATGGGTGTGGACACACACCCGGCCCCCTCCTCCCTCCCCCCCAGTGGTCTTCCCGCCAGACCCCTGAGGAAACATCATCCCTTCCCTGCCCCCTTGCCCCCTCCCTTCTCCCCATCCCCCCAAACCCTATCCCCCTCCCCTGATCCCTCGCCTCTCACAGGGAGACCAGAACCCCCCACCTTTATTGGGTCGAACCCCCCTCTCTCACTGGGGGGCCGTACCCAACCCTCCCCAACCCAGTCCCCCCTCCTCCCCCACATATGCAGGGGAGGAGTCATGTGCCCCTCAATCCTCCTCCAGCCCCCCAGCCCCATCAACATCTACCCTAGCCAAACGCCCTATCCTGTAGCCAGCCTCCTGCAGTTCGAGGGATCAGGTCTGTCGACTATCCTGGCCACCACGGCTCCCACAAACAGCTCAACCAATGGCCAACACCCTTTGGGTGGCACCCCCAGGGCCCAATATTAAAGGAATATTGAAGGAATATGATATGAGGAAGCAGCCAATGTCTCTATCTCTATGAACAGAGATGAATTCTCAGATGACTTGCACCCAATGCAGTTTCAAAGAGTTTCCATGGGACATGGCTTTAATAATTACTATGTATCGTTATTTGCAACTTGTACAGACCCAGTTGTGGCCCAGCTGCTCCTTAGACATCTATGAAGAAGTCTAAGGCTGCTTTCTCACGTTACCCAGGATGGAGGGAAACTGTGAGGGCAATCGCGGATCTACTCTCACAGGGATTAACACGAATACGAATGCACTGTTCTGCTTTTCCCTAGTGAGAACACCCAGGATTGTAAGACCCAGTCATGTGGGAATGTTCTCCTGGGAGAAAAGCAGAATATCGCATTCCTACATGTGCTAATTCCCATGAAAATAGAGTCACGATTACCTTTGCGGACGTTTCCCCCTCCTGGCTAATATGAGGAAGCAGCCAATGTCTCTGTCTCTCAGAGACCGCATGTAATTAAAAACACTAAATGACTTAGGAGCATACAGATAATTGAAAAGAAAAGTAAATTAGGCTGCTAAAGCACCCAGTTTTTACTTGGTGAAAAGTATGCCCTACAATCTAAGGGTCCAATACAAGGTGCACCTATGCATTGCACGTGGGTTACACGCACACACCAAGCACGCGTCATACACGCACCAAGCTCAGGATGTGCACGCACTGTGTGTATCATTCGCAATGCTTGCATCTCATGCACACGTTGCATGCAAGTTTTGTTTGGTACACACACTTCTGCGCTTGATTCACACACTGCATATGTGCACTTAGGGCCTACCCTTCCCCGGGGTAGGCTGGAACCCAGAACGGACATGACGGTGCGCCTTACCACATTTTGACCTGAACTGTGGTAGTGCTTACCACCGGCTGTTCCCTGTGATTTTCCGAGATCACAACTGGTGGAAACTGCTACCATGGTTCGGGGCAAAGCATGGTGTACATCCGGCAGTTGCCAAACAGAAGTGACGGTGGCTGTGACCCCGGGGTGGGGTTAAGTGTGGCTAAGCATGGTAGCATCACTTCTGAAAAAATACCCTTAGTGTGCGCATGTACCTTGGATCAGCCCCTTAGTGCACAAAACTATAAAGGGGGAAGGTGGCCCAACCAGAAAAAGCAAGATGATTGAGGATGGCAGTGATGATAGACATGATCTACATTAGCTCCAGGATTGCTGAAAGCAGTATCTTTACAGTGAGGATGATGAATAAGGATTTATAGGTATCCTCATAAAAGCAAGCTTCACCGTAAGGATTTTCACAGTTTATTGGTTAAGTATCATTTGGAAAAACAATGTCACAGAAAATGTATGCAAACCCATCATATCGGTACAATTCAGACTGAAGAGGAAGTCACCTGCCATCACAGATCAAGGGAGTTTTCAATATCCAGAGCATGAAAGCTAGCTATGAAATGAGATAAATTAGGCCACTAGAACATAATCGTGCCATACTGGTTTATCTGCAGCACTTTACATCTTTAAATACTAAAAATATTCATCTCCATCTAGTGGAAGTGACATAGGTCTGTTGGTGTAAACTAAAGTCTATGCCCCCCTTAACTGCAAAGTGTTTAGATTTAAGGAAATGTCAAGTCAGCAAAAGCTGTTGAAATAACATAAACTGATTACTTTTCCCTTGAAACCTGCTAGTAATATGAAGAAAGGAATGGTGAATTATCCTCTGAAGATAATAAAATACACTTATGTAATGTTTTAAAGGACTACATATACACTGTGTGGGGGGAGGTGAAAACAGACATAATGCTAACTCTGCTTTAACTCCACTTTAACACCCTTTTAACATTTCTTCTGCATTTTGCAGGGCTGCACTAACGCCCTGTATGCAGCCCTGCAACGTGCATAAGAAATGTTAAAGCAGTGTTAAAGTGGAGTTAGTATTATGTCTGTTTCCACTCTCTGTGTATGTGTATGTGCGTGTGCATATGCATACGCAAATAATATATATATGCTTGTAAAGCTAATTATAAATGATCTTCATTAAACTGAAAAACTTGAACTGCCACAAAATCTACCTCTATGGCAAAGCACTTCCAACACCCCTGAAGTCATGTTGAGTATATTTGATTGGGTTTTTTTGCAAGTTGAAATCTCAGGAGGGAAATTCTCCAGGGGTTGATTTTTAATGTTAATTTTGATTTCCAATGCTTACAATAAATTATGCTGACCGCATTCTGAGTTCCGGGCTGCCACAAACGATCCAAACCACACTGCTGGGATAAAACACTTTAAAACTGATAACTCCTACAGAGTGTTTTGATTATTTTATACAAACTAAACTCAAACAGCAAAAAAAAAAATTTCACAAGGGAAATTCTTGTGTGGTTTAAAGCCACATAATCTGCTGTTAGCCCTTTTCTTTGCCTTGAGTTAAAGCCGTACCCATTAACTTGAAACAATAAACTCCAGCCTTAACATTTCTGGGTGGAATTCAATTCAGAATGTTGGCAGGATCCGCTACACAATATTAGCCACAGATCACACACGATTTTATCAAGATAGACAGTATATGTAGCTTTTGTTGGCAAGGCCATAGCTTTAAAGATAGCACTATACATTTTATTTCTTAAAGACCAGGGGTGGGGAACCTTTTTCCCCCTGTGTGCCATTTTGAAAATTAGCACATGAATTAGCTCCGTCAACTGCATAGGAGTTAGGGCAGGGGTGCTTAAGGAGTGTGGTCCGGATGGGGGAAGGAAGAGTAGGATCTATGATATGGATCTATGCCTGCCCTTGAGTACATAGCCTATAGCCTGCCTCATCTCCACTCCCTTCTCCTAAGCTCACTCCATCAGTGCTTAAGGGTAGTGAATGGATCCATTGGCCAGATCCAGGAATTTGGAGAGGGGCCAAATAAAATACAGCCAAGGGACAGATTTGGCCCACAAGCCAGAGGCTCACCACCTCCTAATAAAGGTCTTTTTCACACGAGATGCAGCCACTCATGAACACCCATAAATTATTATTATTATTATTATTATTATTATAAGCATTTATATAGCGCAAGCAATGTACCTGGTGCTTTACAAAGAATAAGATAGACAATCTACAGATTTGGCCCACAAGCCAGAGGCTCACCACCTCCTAATAAAGGTCTTTTTCACACGAGATGCAGCCACTCATGAACACCCATAAATTATTATTATTATTATTATTATTATTATAAGCATTTATATAGCGCAAGCAATGTACCTGGTGCTTTACAAAGAATAAGATAGACAATCTGGATGTTCAGAAGTGGGAGAACCCCGTGTAAAGGATGCGGCACGGGCACATGCGGTGAGTGGGGGTGTGTGCGTGCTCCCACCTAAGATGCATTCCCTACTAATCAACATGAATGGAGAAAACGGTGGTTGTTCTGTGCTTGTTGATGAGTTGGCGGTGCGTGGAGATGCGTGTGTACCCATATGTACGTCCCGCCCACCCACCGCTCACACACAGGTGCACTTACAGACTCCTCACACTGTGGGGTCCATGCAAAAATGGCCATAGACACACATGCAGACACCAAGCAGCAAGCCACACCATGTTTGTTCTGGTCACAGTGGTATTATCAGCCTTCCTTTGAACATAAAAGTTCATTACACAATGGCCTTTTTTACACAAGACAGTACCACTCATGCCAACACAGATCCACTGCATGGGCATGAGTAGTAGCATCCGTATATCTCCAGACCCGACCTGGCCACTTTGATCCATGCCTTCATCACCTCTGGACTACTGGACTGGACTGGACTACTGTAACACGCTCTACGTGGGGCTTCCCTTGACGCTGGACCGGAGGTTGCAGCTAGTGCAGAATGCGGTGGCCCGTCTCCTAACAGGGCCGGGCCGACAAGAGCACATAACACCGGTGCTCCGTGCGCTGCACTGGCTGCCTGTAACGTGCCAAGCCAGGTTCAAGGTGTTGACGTTGATCTATAAGGCCCTGTACGGTCTTGGACCTGGATACCCCAGGGACCGCCTCACCCTCCGTGACTCAGGACGGACTCTCCGGTCCACTGGGAGCACCTTCTTGGAGGTCCCCTGCGTAAATCAGGGGGCTACAATGGAGAGGGTATTCTCGGTGGCTGGGTCCCGGTTGTGGAACTCCCTCCCAGAGGAAGCACAACTGACCCCAAGTCTGCTGTCCTTCCATCGGGCCTGTAAGACATGGCTGTTCTCCCAGGCCTTCGGAGGCGAAAAGAGGGGAGGGTGGACTAAATTTCTGTATGGGGATTTTAACATTGTTTTAATAATATTTGTGGTTTTTATATTTTGTATACTGTAATAAATTGTTTATTTTATGTTGGAAGCCGCCCCGAGATGCCGTAGGCATAGGGGGCGGCATATAAATGGAATTAAATAAATAAATAAATAAATCTAGTGTAAATCCCATGGCTGGTGAGTAGGGGTGTATGCACGTTCCCCCAAAACATGCATCCCCACTCACCCCCAAGCATCCCCACTCATGGAGCAACTGGGGAAAACAGAGGTTGCTCCGTGAGTGGGGATGCGTGGGGCGTGGAAGAGTGCCCAAGTGCATGGGCACCCACACGGCGCCCACACTGCAGTGCGCACACTCACCCCACACACAGCCGCAGCCCGTGTAAAAAGGGTAAATGAAACATGGTGCACTAGGGCTAAGTAGGGATTACAGACATTTTTGTCCAGAATTTCAATAAAAAGATGGCCTCATAAAGATGTCTGACTGTGAGCATGGATTTTTTTAGTAGATTTATTAGTTGCCATACTTTTAGAATCTAAACAATGCAGATCTCAGACTCTGACTTATCCTTAGATCAGGGCCTCCCAGAGATTTTGGACCAAAAGGCCACCATACATCTTCACCATTGCTCATGGGCCACAATGCACCTGTCAGAGGTGGCCACAGTTCAGTGCCTGAGTTTATGTGAGACTGGGTGTGGCAGCACATGGCAGGTGACTTTGCTCTCCGCTGTCACCACCACCAATTCTTAAATAGAGGCAGCAGGTGACTGTATGGCACATGTGCTGCCCATAGAGAAGTTGGTCATCCTGTTTCCCTTCCCCACTGCCTGAGATGACCACAGTACCAGGCAGGACCAAAGATTGCTTTACCGCAGTTACAGCCTGTCCCAGATCAGCTTCAGATCACTTACCATGGTCCCATTGTCCTAGAGCCTTCTTCTACTTGGGAGCAGAGGGGGAGCCATCAAAGTTATTTTTCAGATCGTCATCATCATCATCATCAACTTAGTGCCCAGAACATTAGACTCGCATCACACTTCACAGTAAACACAACATGCCGGAGTCCTTAGCCCACATTCCTCTATGGTTTGGGGTCTTCACACGTCTGTGAGAAACATGCCATGTCCCATCCCTTCCAGTCATCCTTATTGCCCAGCCACCCTCTGCTCTTGGCACCCAGCACTGGTCTTTGCAAGACTTGCTTCAGCAACCTTCCTCTGATCGCCTGCCCGTGCATCCCACAAAGCTAGTTTCCTTTGTCTGGTTGCCTTGATGATATTATATATCCACTGATTATGCTGTAACTTCAAGCAACTGTCTCCTGGTTGGTCGTATGCAAGGTATAGTCTAATGTGTATCTATAGCGTTTCAGTTCAAAGGCAGAAATACTCTCTGTGTCCTATTTTCTTTAGTATCCCTGTCTCAGATGCTTATAACACAATGCTGATTTTTCACAGCTGCTAGACTTCCTCGGTTTTTTAAACCACCATTGTAAACAGAAGGATATTAACAACCAGAAATTATGTTTAATTAATAGTACCTTTGTGACATGCATTGGCAACTCTTAAAAACTTAGCTCTTGCCAAAATTCACCACGCTGTGGTCTCTGAGACACCACAGCTCCCCATCTACTCAGAACAGGGAATAACCGTGGAAATTTTGTGGTACATATTAGCGGATGTTGATTATTTAATGGTAGCTGATATCAACCGAAAACAACAAGGCGCTGTCAGAATATGTTCACATCATGTCCCCGAGTGCTGTTAATTTCACTGGGCGTTTCAAGCTAAACATCTGAAGGAACTTTGAATAGGTACCCAGCATGCCATTAACTTGTCTAATGCTATCCATGAGAGGATCTCCGATCACAACTGAAGATAGGACATGTTAAATTAGTGGTCTCCTGCAGTCACAATTATATAAATTAGAGGAAAATGTCTCTCTCCAGTTCTCTACTCTGAAATCACAGTTTTGGAAATGAAGATGACCTTTCTATTCACTGAGGTGACCTTCCCTGCAGGAGGAGAAAACACTAAGAATGAATGAGATTTTCTCCCTAACATTTCCCTGCTTGTGACTTGTGGAGAGTGTTCTCTCCCAGTATTTGGTTACATGTTGGCATATGGCCGAGAGCATGAACTAACTCTAAAACACTGCCGGAGGGGATAGGACTCACTTAGATTGAGAGCGTGTTGCACATTATTTCATGACTGAGGTAACTCTTATGTCCTTGGAGAAATATTTCACCATCTCGTCACTCTCTATACGATCCCAAGTTTCCTAAAGATTCATTTCTTTTAGGATCCCCAAAAGAAGTGAAACAAACCTGTATGTTATACAGGTTAGTCCTGATTTAGGGTCTCAGTTCAGCTTCTTGTTGAACAGACTAGAAAGTATCCACCAGGGGCGGCTGGTGGATTTTGATGTTGGAGGGGCACTAGGGTAGTAAGGCTGGGCCAGGCCGCCTGCGGCGAAACTGCAGTCGGGCCAGCAGGCCTAGGGGCGGAGCCCAGCCTAGGGGTGGAGCTTAGCCTAGGGGCAGAGCCAGGGATACGGTAGGCGGAGCCAGGGCATAACCCAGCCAGCAGCAAGGAGTTCCCAGGGTTAACATTGGATGGACATTACATTACTTAATCCAGCAATTTCAGTTAGGCAGGTTATATTCACCTCCTCTGCCAGGTTTAAAAGCAGGCAGATCACCAGACTAACAGTTACATCTCAC
>QEPC01012154.1:1043434-1054605 GCA_003113815.1 Sphenodon punctatus
CCCACCCTCCCCCCCCATTCCCCAGTCTCGCACATCTCCCCCCCTTCCATCCCAGGCCCCCAGCCTCTGCTCCCCGAGTCCCCCCCACCCATTTACTCACCGTCACGCAGGGCAGGGCAGGGCAGGGCAGGGAGTTGAGCGTTCAGTGGAGGCGCTCGGCGGGGAGATGTGCTGCGGCGCAAATGCTCAACTGAGTCAGTTCAAGCATGTGCGCTGCAGCACATCTTGCCACCGAGTGCTTCCACTGAACGCCCAGATGAGACTTTGCATTGAGCCCGTAGGACTCAATGCAAAGCTGCCGCTCATGGGAAATTTCATTTCCCAGCGGCGTGCTTGGACTGAACTCTCAGTTGCCCGTGCCGCGTTCAGTCCAAGTTTGTCCCTTCTGGGACTGCAAGCCAAGCTGCAGCAGTCAGAGCAGCGCGGCGCTCCGATGTGAATGTCAGCCACTCGGCAGAGACAGAGTGCTCAGTCAGTGAGCGCTCTGTGTCAGTGGCACCGGGGGGACAGGGGAGAGCAAGGGCAGGGCACTGCCCCAGGCACCCTCAGCCAAGGGCCACCACTGGTATCCAGTTGCCTTCATTGGGAATTAGTTCAGCTTCCAAACATAGGGCAATACTTACCACCATTAACGTCAACAGCTCAGTTCTCATTGACCTTATTGATGGAGGACTTGCTGAACCCATGGTGAGGATTTTGCTTGCACCTTCACTGTGGTAAATAAAGAGAGAACCCTGCTTGAGCCAGAAATTTGACCCCAAGCCCAACTACACTGGGCCCAAGGCAAGCATGAGCTCAAAGTAGCCACACTCTGCTGAGCCTGAGCCCAATGTATCCAAGTAGTCCCCTCCCTCCATACAGAATTCTTTTTGGCATGGCATCCCCTGCCCCTTTCCACATCACTCCTCCATATGCAGTGTCATGACATCACAGCTCACCGTGTGGGCTGGGGCCTCCTATAGCTGGGGAACCCAACTTTGCCCAAGCCCAAGGCACTCAGGCAGACAGAGTGCACAACCCAGGCCCAATGGGACTAGTTTGGTCCTGTTGGGCCGTCAAGTAGGGTCACAAGCCTCAAAATAAAGGTATTAGGGGACCACCAGAATTTTTTATGGTGAGGGGGACTCAGGCCTTGACCCCCAGACTGTCCACCCCCTAATATTGCTCACCTTGCCTTCTGCTCCACAGACATAGGCACTGGCTCTATGCCCAATTTCCCCATCACTGTCATGGCCCAGGTCTACTAAGGGGAGAAGCAACCACAACGGAGGAAGGACACTCTGACAGGACCCCCAGAGCCAGGAGGATTCCTCTGCTTCCCTTTCCACCACATCTGACTCTGAGGTGCCTCTCCACCCCCTTCTTGTCCCTGCTCCTTCCTCTGCCTCATGTTATTGGGTGCTGCCTTGTGATCAACAACAGTAGGAATGAGAAAGAACAGTGATCAAGTGTTTTTCCCCCAGCACACAAAAAGAAGCACCCAGCAGTGAGGGAGGGGCTCCAGATATCTGGGTCTTCCCTTTGGTTCTGCTTCCAAGATGGGTGACCCTAAATGTGGGATAAAAATAGGCATGTTATACAGGCCTGAAATGCACGGAGCCTGTGACAGGGAAGCCGACAGCTCAAGTGATAATGGGTCTGGCTCCAACAGAGATCCGATAGAGGAGTACTCGGTTGAGGTTCCCTTCATTTCAGTCCCTGCCTGTAGAGAATGCCCTGTTCAAAGGCAAACCTACAATGCCTCCCAAAGGAAAGTTAAAGCACATCACCTGCACATGGGGAACTCTCCTGCAAAGGTTGAGTGGGTACGGGAATGGAGGAAAGGATCCCAAGGCAAGGGGGAAGACCTGCATATCCAGACCCTGCTGATGTGGAAGCCCCCCAAAATTCTGTCTGCAAATTTGCCATCTCACGATGCTGGCAGAGAGAAATCAGGAGGTGGGAACCCTGGGAATTGGGTTTGCTTTACATGTGGGAAACCAGGCCGCTTTAAGCGTGACTGTCCATTAATGGACTGCATGTTTGTAGAAGGGTGGTTTGGGGATAGAGGTATAGGAACACCCAACGGTGGAAAATCCCTGACCAGTTTTGATTGGTGGGCATGAGTATATAGTCCTGGTAGATACAGGGTGCAGCCAGATCCTGGTTAGAGCTGGAATACAGGGGGTACCCTGACCAACCCGGCCTGTATTGCACTGAGGTGCATACATGGGAAATTCCGATCCTACTTTTATCCAAAACGCGTTTACTTTTAAATATTGTTTATTATATTTGTGGTATAAATTGCATTGTGGTTGTATTTTTTGGATGAATTCAACAGTCATCATCATTGGATTCATGACTGATTGTTGTTGATGATTATTGTATATTTTATTGTGGTACGTTGTATAAAAGAACAAATCAAATCAAATCAAATATATTTTATTGTTGCGACAATACGTCATAACAAAATGCACAGTAAAACAATTTCTACAATAAAAATAAATCAAACAGTCCTACCAGCCCTAACAACCTGTATGAAAGCTGGTAGGTTCGAGCAAATCAAGAATTTACGGTACTATAAAGATTTTCCAGCGATTCTGCCTCGTATAGGTATATTCCAAAAAAACCTCGTTATAGTATCCTATTTTAGAAGCCTCTTATGGGGCTAGTATTATAGGCCTCCTTCAATCATAGTCTTAATGACAATTCCTGGCATAGAGTTACTATACTAGTGGTCCCTAGCTCTTCAACAGAGCTTGGGCTCGGGAGACCCTTGACCCCTGTAGATCACTATTCTTATTTAATCGGATTTCAGTTTACTATCTGTTATATAGCCTACAGGTCATAGCAATTTTTTTCTTAGAGTAAAATACAGGAAATGGAAAAGTCGAACGTCGTGTCGGGTGTGCTATCATGGTCACACTCCTACATCTAGCACTATTTCAGGCTCAGGAGTTTGCTACGTATAGTCATTGTCAATAAAGCATAATTTGCCACTCCTTTTGCCTCCTCTGAGTTTCTTGGGTTCAACCACTTCCTCAAAACTATCAACGAGGGTAAAGAATTTATATCCTTTGCTAAGTGCTTCAGTCGTAGAGTGCGAATATTATCATACGCTGGGCAAAAGGCAAGGACGTGGACCAAATCTTCGATGGCCTTGAGATTGCACAGAGGGCAAAGTCTCGAATTTCTATCGGTTCCTTTATACAGTCCTTCCGTTATCATTGATGGAAAGTTCTGGAAACGGAATAGGGTGTATGCACGTCTTAATTTGGGGTCCTGCCAGGTAAAAAGGTAGCTATTTTCTAAATTCTCCAGTTGGATCACATAACATTCTGGAGCTATTTTCTGGACTCTAAGCTCCTCTTGGGTCCTTTGCAGGTCTTGGTCGAACACTCTGCGTTTGACCAAAGTCATGGCCCTAGCGTAGTCGTACCCGTAGAAAAAATCTACTGAAAAGCCTAATTTGCAAATTTCTTTTTCTATCAAAATGCTCCATTTCGTCCTCCTATCTAGTATGGATCCAATAAGTGAAGATTTATCCTGCTTGAAGATCTTTAATTTTAGCCAAAAAGCTATCATTAGAATCATTGCCCTAGCTTTAATTGAATACACCTTTGTCTCAGTGCTCAGTAAGGCCACTGGTGTTCCTGGAGGAACTCAGAGAATCGTTCTCAGGAATTTATTTTGGAATTGGTCTAATTTTTCCAAAAAACCCCACCCCCAAATAGAAATTGAATACAACAATTGAGGGACTGCTTTTGCAGCAAATATTCAGAGAACAGGGGGTACCAATTGTCCACCCTGTTTGTAGTAGAAAGATACTATGGCTGCTATAGTTTTGGTAACCTGTTGTTTTATATATTGAAAATGGCTTCTCCAAGAGCCTGTCGCTGAGATAAGGGACTCCCAAATATTTGAATTCCTCCACCTGCTCAATCTTTGCTTGTCGCATTAACCACTGATGGGTGATCTTCACCCGTCTCCTGCCTGTAATCAAAACCTTTGTTTTTGTATAGCTTACTGTCAGGCTCTCTTGGCAGCAGTAATCTTCAAATTTCTGGAGCGACCTTCTCAAACCTATTCGAGTTTGGGATAACAAGGTATAAAAGAACAATGTGGTACATTGTATAAAAGAACTTTCTTTATAGTATATATTTCGCTATTCTCTTGAGTGTTACAGTGGTACTTACTGGGTAGTTGGAATAGCTGCTGAGGACTCCCCAGGGGGGGGGTTGAGTCCGATCCTACCCCACATGTTCCCTACAGCTGTCCGCAGCGGGATGCACAGTACAGAAACAAGTAGGGGTGGTACCTGAGTTTGTCCATACGGTTGTGTTGGGATGGGATGGGGGGACCCTTTTCCCTTTATTACAGACCCCGGAGGGATTCCTAGGGGAAGAGGATGCTCTGTCCCACTCCCACCAAGAGGATAAGACAGAAGAAGATCCCGTGCAGGTACTGTGGGAGGAGAACTGGCAAGTAAGCGATTTTGATTTTACCCAGGCCCAATGAAATGACCCCTAATTAAAGAATGCTTATGAGAAAATAGAGGTGATAAACTGGGTAGTGAGGGACTCGGACAGGCCAAGGGCCTATCCCCACTTTGAACTTATGGAGGACCGCTTATATAGAGTGGGAAAGGATTACGCTAGTGGAGTGGACCACTATCAACTTATAGCTCCGTTAGGGGGGAGTTGCTAAGGGTTGCCCATGAGGTTCCCTGTATAGGTCACCTGAGTGTGGACAAGACATATGAGCGGTTAACACATCGCTTCTACTGTCCGGGGGTTAAGGAGGCTGCATGCCGGTATTGTGCCTCATGTCCCGATTGTCAGCTGACGACTAAGTGCAAAGTGGCACCGGTGCCCCTTGTCCCATTACCCCCTGTAGGTATCCCTTTTGCAAGGTTGGGGGTTGACATAATTGAACCCCAGGAGAGGTCCTCTGAGGGGCACCAGTACATATTGGTGGCTGTTGATTATGCCACCTGGTACCCTGAAGCGGTAGCGTTACGATCCATCAAGGCCCCCATAGTGGTTAGGAAATTGTTAAAGATATTTGCCCACACAGAATTTCCCCATGCTATCCTAACCAACCAGGGGACTAATTTCATGGGGGAAATCATGTAGCAATTATGTAGGGTGCTGAAGGTTTTTACAATTAATACATCCATCCACCAGCCCAAACAGACGGTCAGGTAAAGAGGTTTAACCAGATCCTAAAGGGCATGCTGCACAAGTTTGTATGGGAGGAACCCTGAACCTGGCACCTCCTACTCCTGGCATTACTGTTTGCATACTGAAAAGTGCCCCAAGCCTCTCTCAGTTTCTCCCCTTTCAAGCTCCTCTATGGGTGCCCCAGAGGGCTGTTGAACTTGATGCAAGAAGGCTGGGAAAATCAATGGATAACACAGACCAATGTAGTCCAGTACATGGCCCAGTTGCAGGATAAATTGAAAAGGATAATGGCCTTTGCTCAGGACAACCTAGTGACAGCCCAAGCTAAACAGAAGGCATGGTACAATAAGCATGCTAAAGTTCGACAACTGCAACCAAGGTAACGGGTATTGGGTCTTTTACCTACAGCCGAATCAAAGCTTTTGGCAACCTGGCAAGGGTCCTATGAAGTGGTAAGGAAGTTAGGAGACATAGACTACGTGGTGTGACAACCCGGGAAGTGCCTTGAATTGCAGACTTATGTCAACCTCCTCAAAGAATGGAGGGACCGAGAGGAAGGGCAGACAGAAGCCCTAGCTGTCAGGCAGGACCCCCTTACTGCCCCAACAAATTATCCATGGTATTCCTGTGGGGGAAGACTTGGATCCCCAACAGAGGAACCAGTGGGCCGATCTCCTGTACAAGTTCCAACACGTGTTCACAAACAAACCGAGGTGCACAAAGTTGATCCAGCACAACATTGTAATGGAACCAGGGAAATCGGTTCGGGAGCTTCCCCGATGAAATCCCTGACACCAGTGGCAGATGATAGAGAAGGAAGTACAAAGCATGTTGAAGTTGGGTGTTATAACGGAATCAGACAGCCCCTGGCACAGCCAGCCTGTGTTAGTAGGGAAGCCAGATGGGTCAACAATATTTTGTATTGATTTCAGGAAGGTTAATGCCATATCCTGTTTCGATGCCTGCCCAATGCCTTGAGTTGATACTCTCCTCAAACAACTGAGTAGCGCTCAATACCTATCAACGATCAATTTAACAAATTGTTGGCAGATCCCCCTTACCCCAAATGCACAGGAGAAAACAGCCTTCTCCACCCACCTGGGCTTATTCCAGTTCCTATAGATTCAGCTTACACGGGGCGGCCGCCACATTTCAGCAGCTAATGGATAAGCTCCTTGCCCCTCATAGGAACTATGCAGCCACGTATGTCAACAACATTGTCATCTTTAGCATGACCTGGCAGGAACATCTGGAACACTTACAGCACATTGCAAATGCTCTATCAGAGGCAGGTTTGACTGCCAACCCAGCAGTCTGGGAGAGGTTATATATTTGGGTCTGTGAGAGGTTATATATCTGGGGTAGGTACCGCGTGGGGAATGGACAAATCCAGCCCATCTGGGACAAATTGCAAGCCTTACGAGATTGGAAACAGCCACGAACTGAACAAGTGCAACAATTCTTAAGACTAGCCAGATATCATAGGCACCATGTACACCACTTTGTCACTATACCTGTGCCTCTTACAGACATGGTAGGAAAAAGACAACCCCTTAGTACAGTGGACACTTCAAAGGCGCCGAGCATTTGAGGATTTTTATGCCAGGCCCCGGTTTTGTATAACCCCAACTTCTCTCATCCTTTTGTTTTACAAGCAGACACGTCTGATGTTAGCCTGGGTGCTGTTCTATCCCAGGTAGTAGAGGGAGTCAAGCATCCCATCATCTACATCAGCCAGAAATTGGACCCCAGAGAACATGCTTATGTTACTATTGAAAAGGAGGCACTTGCCGTGCACTGGGCTGTAGTGGTCTTACAATATTACTTAGCACAGACTCACTTTCAACTAGTCACCAATCATGCCCCACTACAATGGTTAACCTCAGTGAAGGACTCTAACCCTCATTTGATGCAGTGGTATCTAGCTCTGCAACCATTCAAGTTTGACATACAGCATAGAGCCAGACAAAAGCACCTTAATATTGACTTCTTTCCCCAACAGGGTAAAGATGTCCCAACGTCAGAACAACCCCGGACAACCCTCTTGTCAAGGGTGGGGCGGGAGGTGGCAGTGCAGCGACTCTTCCACCCCGGAGGGCCCTTGACTAACCTGAGGGGCCCTGCGGACAAGAGGAGGAGGAGGTGGCCACAGCAGGGTGGCGGAGCACAGCGCCGGCAGGGTACTGATGTCAGCAAGGAGCATTGAGCCTATCCCTGGCCAGGTGCACCACAGGCATTGGCCCAGGCCAGGGTTCGGGGCTGAAAAGGCATCCTGGAGTGGCGAGATGGTGGAGTTTTATAAAAATATATTTTTATAGATAAAAATACATATATATTTATTTTATATACCTTTTAAAATATATATTTTATTTTATACAAATATAAAATCAAATAACAGCTCATAAAATCACAGTGATAGATACAAAAACCCTACCTAACCCCTATCCCATACCCACCTCCTTCTCCCCCCCGCCAAATGCCTGACAAAAGAGCCAGGTCTTACATCTACGCCAGAAGACAAGTAGACCTGGGCTCAGGCGGATCTCCACCAGGGGGAGCATTCCAAGGAGACAGCATGGCAGCCAAGAATGCCCGCCTGTCCTTTCGGACCCAGTGAAAGCCTGAGACCTTCAGGAGGGCACTCCTGGATGACCACAGGGACCGCCCAGAGGCCCAGGGGATGAGTAGTCAATAGCAGCTCACTTGGCACGCAGCCAGTCCTATAAGCACACAAGACCAATAATGGCCAATAGCTGCTAGCCTGCTAATATGTGTCATGTAGCCAATCCTAGCTAGACAGCCACTCAGCTATTTAAGGTGTTTGAAACATCTGGTGCATGGTCTGCAGAGTTCATGGATGCTGGAACCACAGTCATGGAGACACATGTTGAGAACTTCCTTGTGCTCATTATTGTGCCTCTAAGCCTTCCTTTCCACTGCTGAGCAGAACCTGCGAGCAATCAAAAAAATCTGGCATGATGTGGTGTGAAGGCACAGAAAGGTTCTCACTCAGTCTATGGCCAGGATAGTGGGGCACACCACACTGCAAAGGCAGCTCCTGCTTTGGTGCCAGGCACTTGCCTACCTTCAGTGACACTAGACTGCACTGGAGAGGACTGAAGCTGTACAAGAACAGCTGATGCTTGCAAAGAGGTACCTGTCAGGAGAGGAGGCTTCAATCATTGACCCTATGTGCAGGGCTGCCACCATTGAGAGGCTGGTCTAGGTGAAGGAGAAAAGCACAGACTGGTGGAACAACATGCTGTCCTCATGGGGTGATGGTGAATGGGTCATAAACTTCAGAATATCCCATCGCTTTGTCCTGCAGATAGCAAAAATCCTCAGGCCACAACTGGAGAAACAGAGCAGAGTAATGTGGTTGCCCATCCCCACGGAGAAGCACATTACCATTGCCATCTGGAAATTCGCCACTCCAGACTCCTCCCTCTCAGGGCAATTCTTGGTGTCCCCAGTGGGACTCCTCGGGTTCTCTTGAGAGCTGAATCTGGGTCTCCAATTATTCGTTCACTGGCACTCCAGCGAATAATTAAATTCTGGGTTAGAGTGGTCCTGTTCCCTCTGGAAGGGATCTCTCTTCTTAGCTTGGCCTGGGGGATAGAACCATTCTTACCTTGGGCCCAGTTTGTGGAAAAGGAAGTCCTAAGATTGGGATTTTCTAAGGAGGCTTTGTTCCCCTTGGGCAGGTCCCCGAGTCTTCTGCGCTTCTGCGATTCGCGGAATTTTCGCAGAATCCTGCCCTAGGCAGGATTATCGCAGAAACTGGGAAAATCCCCGCGGAATTTCCCTTCCTTGGCGGTGAGTCAATCCAGGACCTGCTTTATTCAGGTCACAAGCCAATCAGGGGCTTGCGCGGCCTTTATAAAGCAGGTCACATCAGCACATGTCACTTATGGTCCGGAATTCACTTGAGACCGCCGCTGCCGCCGAGGGACCCAACTCCAGCCGCCGCTTCTCCGGCCGCTCTGGGATCGCCGCTGCTGTTGTTGCCGCCACTGAAGGACTCCAGTCCTACCTCCAGTTGCCGCTTCTCCAGTCGCTCGAGGGATCGACGCCGCTCCAGCATAAGGTAAGTAGGTGGTTGGGGGGGGTGTTCTCCTGGGGGGGCCGCTGCGCGCTCTGCATTTTACAGTTTGGGGGGGAGGGGGTCCCGCTGCACGCTCTGCATTTTACAGTTTGTGTGTGTAATGTGTGTGTAACATGGCAAAAACACACTTTGCCATGTGTTTTTGTGGGTGGGTTTCCTGCTTTGCCATGTGAGTTGCAGAATTTTGCCATATGGGTCGCAGAATTTTCCATTTTGGGTCGCAGAATTTTGGAAAATATTTTGCAGAAGAATCGGGGCCCTGCCCTTGGGTCCCAAGCTTGCTATATCATTGCTTTCAAAGAGAATTAAGGACCAGGAAAGCCAAATTGAAGAAAGTGCCATTCAACAACCAAAGATCGCTAGTTGTTACCTCCAAATTAAGCCAAGAGCTGGGCAACTTAGTTATTTGCTGTCATGGGATAACTGGCGTTGCAGGAGGGCCCTTACATTATTTTGTCTAAATGTCTTCCCCTCAGCTATGTTGGAGGGAAGATTTAAAGGCATACCTAGAGACCTACAGCTTTGCCAAGGCTGTAACTCTTCGGCCATTGAAGATTCCCATCATATCTTCTTTGACTGTTTGACTATATCGACGCTCGTAAGCGTCTCCTCAATCCCCTGTTTTTGAAATTTCCTGATTTATCACTAGGTGCTTTATTGCTCTGACTCTTGTCTGATCAGTCCCCTGAGATCTCTAATCTGGTGGCAAGGTTCTGTGAGCATGTACTTCAAAAAAAAAAGGGCTGCAGCTTTGGCTGTTTCAAATATGTAAGACTTTGGAGCCCCTTTATCCCTGCTGTCCAGATTTTTTGCCTGGCATTGAGGTTAAATGTAATTTGGTTGAGGGGCCCTGCTCTACTCTGTTCTATATATTGTTGGTTAATGGTTATATCTACTTAAATGTAAGATTGCTCAGCTCTCAGATGTGCCACGGAGGTGACATTTCCCAGATCTTGCATTGTTTAAGATCAATATTGAGATGTTTAATCTCCGGGTTCAAGTGCTAAGTTGGTGATCAGTTACATTACAGGGGCCAAGCTCTTCTCTTGAGCTACTGGATTTGGCCACTGTTGGAGACAGGATGCTGGGCTAGATGAACTGCTGGTCTGACTCAAAATGGCACTTTATATGTTGTTCTGTTGCGGCAGAATACTGCAGAACGCAAAGCCCTTGCTTTCAAGGCCTGCCTGGACTGCTGGATGAGCAGCAGCAACAGGACCCCTACTGAGGTCCTCCTGTATGCAGGCCACTCTGGGGAGCATGGGGCCCAGCACAAAAGGTCAAGCAGCGTGGCTGAGGGCAGTGGGGCAGGTGATGCCCTCCCAGAGCTACCAGAGGGAGTATGATGATGATGCCTCAGCAGCTGTGAAGAGTGGGAGACCTTCCTGGAGGAGGAGCCATGCATTGATCCCAACAGCGATCCCTTGGCCTACTGGGTCGGCAAGGCCAACGTGTGGCCAGCCCTGTCGAAAGTGGCCAAAGGTATCCTGTCCTGCCCACCAACCAGTGTTCCCAGCAAGCGGGTGTTCTCTGTGATGGGGGACATGTGCTCCCCGCACCGCCTGAGACTGGGGGCCAAGTTGGTGGAACAGTTGTTGTTCCTAAAGGTCAACCTTCCGCTGCTGGGATTCCCCGAGCTGCCCCTGGACAAGGAGTGATGGTGCAGTGGCACATGCCATCCCATGCTAGGGGCAGTCTTGGGACAGGGCTCCTCCTCCCCTCCTCAATCTGGGCTAGGGCTACTGCTCCTGTGCTGCTGAGGTGCTGTCCCTCCCTCCCAATGCCTGGCACCCGCCCTGCCTCTCTCTCTCTCTCATACTAGATGGCCTCGGCCGCCTTATCTGACTGACCTCATGACGCAGGGTGGCATTGGGAAACAAACTGTAAGCCTGCCAGCCGGCCTA
>QEPC01012154.1:1056178-1073637 GCA_003113815.1 Sphenodon punctatus
ATCGACCACCAGCTCCCGCTGCCTGCTGCCTGCTGCCAAGGAGCCTGTCTCTCTTTCTCTCTGGCACACCCACACAGACACAAGCCTTGCCCCTCCTGGGGGGGCTGTCTGCAAGTTGAGACCCTGCTGCTGCCTGGCACATCTTTTGGTTAATACCTTAACTACGCTACATGTGGAGCCAGCCAGATGCTGCTGGTAGGGATCAACAAACTGTATGAGATTCTGCCACCTGCCAGCCAGAACTTCAGCACATAGGGCTAAAAGATTGGACAGGTCAAACGAAGCTCATAACAACAAATATAACAACTTTTATTAAAACTATTTAATCAAACAACAACATTATAAAACCAAAACCAAACACTGAAAGGAAACTTAAGGGGTACTACTATTAGTCTTTGAGCCTGTCCGCCGGAACTTGGGGGAAAGGCAAAAGATGACAGGGTGCAGCACAGGACTGAGGGGCAGCCACCCTGTACTCTGCCATTTCATAGCCATGGGCCAAA
This sequence comes from Sphenodon punctatus, assembly GCA_003113815.1. Classification (NCBI taxonomy): domain Eukaryota; kingdom Metazoa; phylum Chordata; class Lepidosauria; order Sphenodontia; family Sphenodontidae; genus Sphenodon; species Sphenodon punctatus. The sequence continues at coordinate 1,056,682 of QEPC01012154.1, forward strand.
GTGAACTCCACAGCCCCTTCCACGTCTTGATGCCACCTGGAGACCGCCTGGTGGTAGAGTTCCAGCCTCTCCATCTTGGCGGAGACGTACTGGGAGTACACCTCCACCTGCTTCTTCTCCACCTCAAGAGCCTAGAACTTTTCCACCAGGCGGTTCTCCATGTTGCATACGCCCATCATCATCTGGCGGCCAGGCCTCTCCACTTTGGCCTGAAAGGCTTTTGCCGCTGCAGACTCCCAGGACTTGGGGGACTCCACATCGGGGCTGGAGGAGGGGGAAGGGCTTTGATGGCATCGCTTTTGGGTTGACTTCCCCCCCCTTTTCTGGTGCTGTTGCTCCAGCTCCACGGCCACACCAGAGTCCTCCTGGCACCTCACCGTCTGGCCATGGAGTCTTTCAGTATGGGTGATTAGCCCCGATGTAGTCCCCTCTCTCTGCCTCCTGAATCTTTTCTTGCAGATCTAAAGAGCATAAAAAGATAGGAACATAAGAAGTGCCATACTGTGTCAGACCAATAGTTTGTGTCAAGTCCTGCCTGCATTCTATCTCCACAAGTGGGTGGGTGGCCAATCTGCAATCTCTCTCTGCAGGGGACTTCCGTTCCTAGCAGGTCATAGGACAATCCATTCCCTGTTGTTCCAGCCCCCGTGCCTTACCGTGCAGACAGCGTATTTTTCATGCTTCTCAAACCACCTCCGGACATCGGACCTTGTCCGCCCACTGTCTGGGGGTGGCACTGGTGACCTCTGCCTCATTGTCCTGCTCAGCATGGCACCAGCACCGGCATCTGATTCCTCTCTGAAACAGGAACACATAAACAATACCTAAGTAATATCATGCATTTATGATGATGCCTCTAGTCCTCCTTCCTTGGGGTGCTTGGGATGGCAACGGGAGACGGTGACCCTGGCTGGCACGTGCAAATCCTGCCCTCCCTGGAGTGCTAGGGATAGCAACAGAAAGACCCTTGCTGACACGTGCAAATCCAGCCCTCCTTGGGGTGCTAGGGGATGCTAGAGATGGCAATGGAGAGACCCTGGATGGGACGTGCAAACCCTGCCCTCTTTGGGGTGCTGCTAGGCAGGGATAGCTGGAGAGACCCTGGCTGGCACGTGCAAATCCTGCCCTTATTTGCAGGTGCTAGGCAGGGATGGCAACTAGAGAGTGGAGACCCTTGCTAGGGATGGCTGGCAGACACATGTTTGGGTGGGGGTGCTGCTCGTGCTCGTGCCTGACTGTTGGAAGAGCCCCCCCACACTACAATACCCTCTCTCTGTGGCAGACATCCGCTGCTACCCGCTGATGCCCACTGTTTGTGCCTGACTGATGCCCACCGCCCACGCACCCACCCGCATGCCAGTGAGCTCGCTCTAATGTATAGAGCCTTTCTTGTCCTCAAGTTTACAGACCTGGCAGCACCTCCTGTGCCTGCCGCTTGCTCCTCATTAGAGGAGCCAGCCACCACCACAGAAGGTCCAGGGGCTGGGCAGCGACCCCTTCCTCCTCCACCACCACCGGCTCTGGGAGCACCACATTGGCCCCCAGGCGTTTAATTAAGACAACAATCTTCCTCATTTTTCTTTATTTTATTTTTTAAACACACACTCCAAAAGACCAACGCACCCACCAACACTCACCAACCAGCCAAAACAACAAAGCCAAACGAAACACAAACAACCAAAACACACGAACCGAACAGACAGACAGCCAGTCAAACACACACTCTCTCGCCACACAGCTCCACACGCACTCAAATTTCCGGTTTCTGACGCGATCACGGGATTTCGCGATACCTTTTTCCGAACGCCCGAACCAAACACGACCAAACTGAATGGCCGAACCCGAACTCGGTGACCGAACCGAATGACCGAACCCGAGCCGCTATCTGTTCGCACATCCCTACCAGCGGTTGGCTCTCAACCAAGGTGGAGCTTAATCTGGGCTGTGACTTGGGAGATAGGTCACACCTCTGGCCCAAGTCACAGCATGGGCTAGCCTGCACCACGGTTGAGAGTCAGACCATGCTAACATCTGGTGGGGTGCATTTAGGCTTGATGTCGGTACCCGGGTTAATCCACACTAAGGTGAATTAAACTGTGCTACTGTCATATCTGAAAACACCCAGAGAAAGGGGCTAAAAAGGCTTCATCCCCACTCCCCCAGTTCCCACTGCTCCTACAGCCAAGGCACTCACTGTCAAACAGCTGATGACTGGAAGTAGCAAACAGCAACTGCCTTGGCCATTGACAGCACCCATCTCAGTCCTGTCAGGGGAGACTGAGGCTGGCACTTCTGCAGGTGAGTGGGGTGGAGGAGGCTCGCCAGCTGTTCGACACTGGGGGCATTTTGTCACCAAACAGCTGATGGGTGGCAGTAGAATCAGTCCTGGGTCCTGGCCTCCAGCCATGCGTGGGGTCTTGCAGAATAACAGCAGTGACAGGGTCTGGATGGGGGTGCCAAGGCTGAGGAAAGAGATACTAGGGCAGAGCCCTGGTACAAATTATTTGTTTCTCCAACGCTCCAAACAAGAGGCCTGGAGCAGAGTGCGTGACTACACTGTGACCCCAGGGGATGTATGCTGCAGAATGGATCAACCCAACTGAAGATATTCCTGTACATCAGAAAGACACCAGAAGGCAGAGTTTGACCCTCAGTGGCCACCGTCTGTTTTCCAGGATGCTCCTGGAGGAGCACAACAATGCAGCGACCCTTGTTGGCAGCTTGTTGCTAAGCCCTTGGTTTTTAGACTGACGGATTACACATGATACCCAACTGTATGTAGGCCAAACACGCAAGAAGCAGCGTATGCAAAATCTCATCTCTCCTCACATGCCTTCTTCCATTAGCAGTCGGAGATGTGATACAATTTGACAGTAACACTTCCTCACAGTGGCTTAGAATGAAATGGTGCAAAACAAATGCAATCACTCTTCTCCCCCACCCCATAGAAAGCTGCGTTTGATTTCTTTTTTTTTATCAGTCTTCCAGGGAAAAGCTCTTTAAAGTCAACCATAATAAAGAGCGTGTTACTTTTTTGTGTTCACACATGTGGTTTTTGAACAGAGAACAAATTTTTTCCATGTTTCCTTTTGGTGTTTTAGCTTTGGCTGCATTTGGAATTTTCCTTCTACCGCGTGCGGCTTTAAGCAAGTTTTGGAAGACATAAGCAGCTGATAATGAAGCAGTCCTGGACGGACTGTAAGTGGCTGCAGGAACAAGCTCCCAGAGCAGATATTTGCATATCTGCTTATTTGGCTATGCCAGTTTGGTTACTTAGCTAATTTTGGTATTTTTCAGGTGTTCAGGTCAGTCATTTTGGTTATTTCGTTTTCGGTTAATAGTCAAGGACCCTTGTTTGCTGCATTTTTCCCATTGACAATAATGGAGAAGATATAGTGAACACGGGTCTCTGTCAGAAATAAAATAACCAAAATACACTTCTCACACACACACACACACACAGAGACTGACCAACCTTTATTAAAAGAACACAAGAGGTTATGAGTTTGAATCTTGCTTCTTCTAACTGTGCTTTTGCTCTTCTTTTATTTAAACATCAACAAAATTCTCTGCAGGGTGGGTAATTTGTAGAGGCATGGGTCCCTTACCTTGTAAGCTGACAGAGGTGTGAAAGAGCACAGTAAGGAATAGAATCCAGAACTTTTAACATGATTTTCTGAAGTTTAGCTACCCAATCACAATGCTAATGCTGCTACAGCATTCTAGCAAATAGTTGCTTTACTTACTGGATATGCAGATTTCTTCTCCAGTGACTGACTTGGAAAAAACAGATACTATAGCTTGAGTAGGTCAGGTGGCAGAACTTTGAAGAAGAAATCTGAAGGTCAGGATTCAAGCCTGCCTTAATAGGGAAAAGACAATTTGGTTATTCCAAAATAAAGGCCCTCATGTTATCTCTAGGTTGGTTTTGCTTTTGTTTACTTACAGAGCTAAATGTATAAGATCTAAGCATCCATTGATTCAATTGTGATTCTTTTCCTGATAGACGTTTCTGTTCTTTGATATTCTGTGTGATATAACTTTATTGTATGTTTTTTATCTTTGGGGGGGGGGGGAATGACAGAAGCTGGTGCCTTTTAATAAACTTGAACTTGAAATAATCAAAATACCAAAATGACTGACCTGAATAATCAAAATAGTCAAACTGGAATAACCAAAATGAATATCCAACAGTGTCTGCCATCTCTCCTTCCTTATCCTCAGTTTTTCAGTGCTTGGGGACAGAAACTGGGTCCAGGGGCCAGATCCAGGAACTGGAAAGGGGCCACATAAAATCTAAATGCAGGCGACGTTTGGCCCCTGGACCTGAGGTTCCCCTCCTCTGGGATATTGTATTCACCGTGAATATTCATTTCAGTGCTATTTTTCATCAAGTCCCATAGCCCAGCCCCCTGGCTAGGCAGTTTCAAGCTAAGCGTGATCACCAAGAGCACCCTTACAAGGTGCACCCCTAAGCAAGCTCTTAGCGCTTTCATGCTCAGAGAAGCCAAGACAAGAGGGACATTTTAGTGCTACCTGATGCTGATCCAAATTTTGTGTTTATCTGGAGGCCCCTTTAGCTGGGAAATCCTGCTCTTTTTAATCCCAGCTTCTGGACACCTGATCCTTAATTGTTCTCACTTGAGTTTATTATTACCCTTAAATGGTCCCCAGGTGACCAATGACAGTTTCTGACTAGCTATGTGCCAGGGTTTTACCCCCAACACTCTGCCACACAGCTCCACTCGCTCATTTGACTCCAGTTGGAGAGTCTAGGATTAAGCAGAATTGCATTTGATTTTACCTGTCCAGCTGTAAATGGCTTGGACCTTACTTATCTAAAAGTCTGCCTCCTCACCTATGTTCCAGCGTGATCACCAAGAGCACCCTCTTGCAAGATTCATTGCTGTACCAAGTGGGCTCAGGACAGACATGCAGAAAGGGATTCTTCTCGGGGGTTGTACCATAGCTCCAGACTCCCTTCCACTGGAGGTTTACAAGCATTTTCCAGAGGCAATACAAGACCTATCTATTCAACCAGACATTTAGCAGAAGGGGGATAGGGTCCAGGGAGCTATTTTTAATGGGAATTTATTATATATATATATATATATATATATATATATATATATATATATATTTTTAAAGGGATTTCTTTTATGTATATTTCGGAGAGAGAGAGGCAGATATTTCATATTGTTACCTTCTCTCAGTCTTTGGGCAAAGGCAGATTAAGAACCTAAATAAATCTTTTTAATAATTCCAGGCTTTGTCAGCTTCCGTTTGAATCTCATTTGCTGGCCCACTCATGTTTATCATAAGGCTGCTGGACTCAGTTTAACCCAGGCTGCTGCAGCACAAGAAGATAAATGTAGGCCTTTGCTCTCCTGCAGTGTCCTAGCAGGGCATTAGGAACAAAACCTGAATAAGTCATGCTGTGTGCTGCATTCGCAGGATCTTGGCAGGTTGAGTGTCCTAATGTGTTATACAGATTGTTCTTAGACATCCCATTATCATATTCTCTCCATGCAAGCCTTGTCTGATTATAATGTGCTCCTATTGCAAAGTTCCCATACCTAGCTTACCCCGTTTTAGCCTATCATGTTATTCCTTTTTTTTTTTTTTTTAACTTCTGGTTTCATCTTGATTCTACTGATGCCAATGAGATGTTTGCCATTATCTTCAGTGAAATCAGCATCAATGTTGTAATAAAAAATAATATTTTGTAAACGGATTAATTTGGTTTGTGCTTGAATAGAATATTCTGCAAGATACTCCACCCCAGATCTTGGTCCTGGATGGTGGATGGAAATTAACCACAAATGGTCAGCTGGGACTTTCCTTAAAGGAGGGGGAAATACGCAACTGGTCTAAATCCAGCATAGACCACTCATCTCTGTCATCTCCCCAGAATAGGGTGTGTGATGGCACAGACTTGATTGTGGTGCCTGTAGGGCTAAGGACTGGGGACAGGCCCACACGGGTTGCAGATGATTAGCCAGTAGAAGGAAGCGTGGGGCTGTAGCCAAGCTTGGATATAAGAGGCTGGGAAAGGAAACCTGGGTTAGAGGTCAAAGGGTTAGCTGACTCGGAGGAAATGGTCCTATAGTTGGCTAAGTCCGAGCAGGCAAGGACCTCGGAACAGAAGACTAAGGCCAGCCCACGGCCTGGTGTATGGTGCTGTGTACACTAACAAGGAGAGCAACAGATACACAGGAAAGGGCCTGAACAAAAGTCTCTTACTAAGCTGACTCATAGCATGAGTCAAGGATGAGTCAGAGGGTGTTTTTAAACGAGGCACTTCCACGCATGGCCCCACCACCATCTGTGCGTCCAGCCATGCGTTTGAAGTTGGTGCATGGGGAGGGCACTCCCACGTCCCACAGCAGCCACCCAGTCCCCACATAAAGCACCGTCGAAAAATCTGGAGTGGCTCATGTGGGCCCCGGTGGTCACCTCTGTGCTGGTAGCCGTCTGTGTGAAGCCCTCCGCATGCACTTGCCATGCATGGGCGTCCCTCTGCTGCCCCATGCACCGACCACGGATCCCCTCTCCTGCTGCTCTTGTTTAAAAACACCCAGAGAAATACCACCTCTGGGACCTGACTGAAGAGAAAACCAGGCCTGCAGGCAGATCAACAATAGACCAAGAGTCAGAGTTGCCTTGTGAATCGAATGTAGCTTTGGGGATAAGATGTGAGGATTTGGACTTGGGAAACCAAAGTTCAACTCTCATCTTAGTCACTGAACTCACAGTGTGACCTTAGACAAACCAATATTTTTTACTCCGTTCCTCATCTGTAAAATGGGAATAATAATGATCCACCTCACAGGGTTGTGAGCATGAACTAGATAAGAATTGTAAGGATCTTTGTAAGGATACTTTAAAGGGTTTCACTTTAAACACTGAACGTGCTACATAAATAATTTGTTTATTTATTTATTCAAATTTATATCCTGCCCTATTCCTAAGGCTCTGGGCAGGCTACAACATGTAAAATAGAAATAAAACAATTTTAAAACCCCATAGCCTTTCCACACCCTATCCCTACCTGCCAAATGCTTTGTTACATAAAAAAAGGGCGTGCATTACTTGATTAAACAATAATCAAAGAAAGGATCAGAGCAATGCAATTGGCAATTCCCATTTGGCGTGTAGTATCTTTGAGCCTAGCAGCCAAAAGTTAGAGCAGCTCCTGGGTTGCTCTAACTTATGTTACATCCAATACTAGGTTGGCTTAAACTGTAACCTAGCTTGCTGACACAAAATCAAAATCTCTCTCATGGCAAGCATATCTTGGCATAGGAGAGAATCTGGGCTCTTACTGCAAGATTAACATTTCATCACTCAGGATAGACTGATACAGGCCAGTCTTCAGCAGATCGTTTTAAGAAACCCTGTTGATGTTTTTTTCCTGTGGTAACAAATCTGCATCCAGACGCTGCATTATTATTATGTTTGGAGGTACACCACCGGGGCGGCATGGGCCATGAGGGTTGGGCATAACAAGCAAAAAAGATTGATGGTAGGAACAGGAGGTGAAAGCAGACATGCACGTAACTCCGCTTCAACATTTTGAATCCATGTTGGAGAGCTGGACTGGACTGGTGTCCTAGGCAGCCCTGCAACATGCATGAGAAATGTTAATGCAGCGTTAAAGCAAAGTTAAGGAGCATGTCTGTTTTCACCCAAGAGCAAAACATATACCTCTTCACAAACAGGGAACCAACACCCCACCCCCTACCCCACCTGCCTTGCTCTGAGACTTGCTCACTCATGTTCCTGTCACTCTACTGTCCTGTCCTTCAAGCTCTCCCTTCTCACCCTTTAACTAAGCTAAGCACGTGCACCTGCGACTTCTCAGCTTTACCAATGTATCCCTGTCCATTGTTTCCCCTCCCTTGTCCGTTCCAGGCTCTCATCACAACGGTTCAGCACCAGGCACATCTCTGGCACTACATAAATTAATAATAATAATTAATAATTAATAAATAAATAAATAAACAAATCAGGTCATATCTAGTATGTCAATCAGGCATCCTGTTGATGAGTGTGACGGAGTGTGGATGGAGAGAGACAAAATAAATTGGGTGCCCTGTAACATGTACAGTGGGTGGGACAAAATAAATTGTTTAAATTAGCTTTATGCCCTCCACTGTAAAGTATTTTACAACACACATATCATAGAAAATAACAGGATATTGCTCAAGAAAGCTTGTTTTTAATGTAATAATAATTTTAAAAATCCATTGGCACTTGCTCTGTACAGGGGAACTGGGACACAGATTTCCCTGCTTAGTGACACTCAGGTCGCTTCTTTCATTCTATCTCTGATTAATAGGAAATATTTGGGATCCTTTAAAAAGGCTGTGGCTGAGATTTCCATAAAGCCAGCTCCTACTGAAAGCCAGTGGGTACAAGGAATCTAATCCACTTGCCTCCACTTTGAATTCCTAGGCTAGAGAATTCACAGTGTGAGCGTTCTGGTGTCACAGCTCTGCGACATACATGGTGGGTGGGTAGGCACTTGTCTAAAAACATTCTTAGAAAAGATGCAAAAGGTGTAACGACAAGTTTGGCATGTCCGCATTTCAAGGGTATTAAAATGAATTATCCAGATAGTAAGATATCAATACCATTTCCCTGATGGGCTGTGCAGAATGCACTGAGGGGTACTTGGATTTTTAGAAATTGGCAAATCTTGAGGGGAATGTATAATGAATGCCCGAGAAAACTGGAGACATCCCCTTCAACTATTCCAGTGCTTTTACCTACGCATGGACATAACGCCAAATTTGATTAAGTTTATTTTTATGTAGGTTAGATGCAAGCAATTGAAAAGCTATGTCTTATGGGTAAAAACAGACATGCTCCTTAATTCCGCTTTAACGCCTCTTTAACATTTCTTATGCATGTTGCAGGGCTGTACAGGGTGCCAATGCAGCCCTGCAACATGCATAAGAAAAGTTAAAGTGGAGTCTGTTTTCACCCCATATGCCCACTCACCCACACAATACCTTAGCAAGCTGTGCCCAAAATATAACAAACATACCATTTCTGCCTTTGGGATCAGGACTCCCAGTGGAGCAAAAAGTGTGACAGAATAAAATGCAGAGAGAGGCATTATTCCAGTAAACAAAATGTTCTAGTGTTTTCATATCCTAGCTCTAGCAAACATTTGACTTTCAAAGTAAGTAAAGCTGCAAAAGTTGGGAAGACTATATAGGGGACTTAACCTATAGAAAAAAGGACCATAAAGTTAAAAACTCTTTGTTAATCAATGACAAATTTAGTACTTGTTGCTACAATTACAAAGATAATAGTTCCTTTATGTCAGTGCCTTTGGTTGTGCAGCTGTAAAATAGCTTTGAAATTCAGCATTTCAAGTAACAGAAATTAATAGGAGGTCATTTCTACCAGAGAAATTTTAGGGGCCCATCCTCTCTAATCATCATTAAAAACTAAATCCACAGGAGAAGAGGCACTTTACTGATTGTCAAGTGGAAGCTATTATTCATTTGATGAAGCTCTTGGCTCAGTGCCATTTATTCTGCTGTAGAGCCTGCTGGTTCTTCTACTTCATCTCATGCAATCAAGGTTGTTTCTGCCTGCCAAGAGTTATTTATAGAGTGAACAACAACAAAAAAAACCGAATATGTTCTCCTGCTTCAAAAACAACTTTCAAACTTTGCAAGCGAACAACTGTTTCCTTACTCCCCGAGTGACACTCTCTGCTTTAAACCCCAATGTAAAGAAATAAAAGCATGTTGCTAGATGGACTATTTCCTAAAAAGATAGAAATAAATCTAATGCCGCACATGCTTCCATGAGAAAAACTGTCTGATTGCCTTGAATTAAGCCACATACCTTTCAGAATGTCTGGCTGGTTTAGTGACGTTCCAGCTATATTGCTCTTAAACATCGATTTAGACTGGGAGGATGGAACCCAACTCTCAGCACAGATGAATCCCTGTAACACCCCCTGTAACACCCCCTACACAGATACAGCTGTAGGATATCAGACAGCCCAAAACCCACCATGGGGATCAGACCATCGGGTGTGTACTCCAGTGGTCACAGTGCACTTGTGCTGGGAGTGGGAACTGAGTTGGGGAGAATTTCATTCTTAATTTAGAACCAAAAAGCAGGAAGGGACCTAAGGGATTATCTGGTCCAAACCCCCTGACCTGGGGCAGGATATCCTTTGCCTAAAGCATCCCCGACATATGCCTGTCCCGTATTTTCTTGAAACCTCCAGAGAAGAAGATTTCATAACCTCTCTATTTAGCTTCTTCCACTGTTGAACTAGATCAGATTCTCCAGTGTCTTGCCCCATGTGTAGCAGCTAGTTACCTGTGCAATGTAAGTGTGAACGGCCGTTGCATTCGGTGTAAGTGTATTCTGACCAGATAGACAGGGTTCCTGGTTTTCCATTTAGCATGGAAAGCCACGGGAAAATGCAGAATTCCTGTTTTATCATAGAAAAACATGGAATTCCAGGTTTTTCTGGAAAATTTCCACCTGCAAAAAATTGCTGGTGGTAGCAGAAATTTAAAGAAGGCAGAAGCTCTGTGCTGCTGCATCTGTGAGAAGAGATTCGACATGAGAAGATCATAGCTGCGTCTGGCTTCTAGCAGGGCAGAGGTATACTGGGCTCTGTGCCAGGACTGGCAGAAAGGAGGGGGTTGGAGAGGCACACCCTCCCGCACCCCACTCACAAAGGTGTCTGTATACAGTTCTGGTAGGTGACAGGTTGTTTTCCTGTGCTTGAAGGTATCTCCCAGCCTGAATGTGGAGCAGAAAACAAACACAGAGGTGTTACAACCATTTGAGCGGCGGTTACAACCAATACATCCAATTGTCACAAAAAATGAATAATTTGCAATAAACACTTTCTAATTTGAATGGCTGAAAAACATAGATTTTAGTGTTTTTAATCAGAGAATTTAGATTTTTTTTCAGATCATTTCCATTTTTTTGGCAGAGAAAACTAGAATAGGATTTTAGACCCATTTGCACAGGAGTCAATAGGTAAAAAAACAGACGTGTGGCCAGCAGAACCACTCTCTCGGCCGCCCTGGGGTAGAAAAGAGCAGGCGACATGGCACGGGTCAGGTCGGGGCACTGAACTGACGTGTCCATGGCCAGGAGCCATCCCACTGCCTTCACAACCCCGGGTAGGGTTGGGAGCACAACAATTGTGCCGGCGACCAGACCCACCCATGCCCTGCTCCCAATGCCCTGACATGACGTGCCAACATGGCGACCAATGAGTCTCAGCCATGGTGGCTCCCCAGCCCGAAGCAGGCATGCAACCCAAGAACAGACATGCTAGTCCAGATTGACCTGGGCGGGCGGGCCATAGCTCAGGCTGTGACCTCGGAGATTTGCTGAGGTCACAGCCTGGGCTAGCCACCAACACAGCCCGGGGCAATCCCTGGCCAACATCTGGCGGTGGCTGCACTCACATGCTGCTGGGTCCCGGGCTACAGAGGTTCAAAGCAGGCCACAACAGGCCAAGGTCATGGCTCTTTTCATCCACTGATTACACAAAATGGAAGGCAGTGAAGAATCAGGCCCTTAGGGGAGGGTCTTTATGTTCTTATTTACACCAGTGTAAATGAAGAATAACTCTACTTAAGATAATGCAAGTAGTTTGGAGCAAAACAACCCACGTGTGAGGCTAGTTCAAGTCTTGAGTCTTAAATGTTTTCAACAACAAATCAATGTAAACTGAAGGCTAATCTCACAATGAAAAAAGTGAACATTACACTGAGAAACAGCAAAGGTGTTAGAGCTTTGTCAGCACGGAGCTAGCTGATACTGCAGCATGTTGGCAGAATTCCAGGTTCTGCAGTTCATTAAAATAGAAAGTGAATCGCAGTCATTATCATTCTTGGAATGATTGTTAATCCTGCATTTTCAGATCTGTAGTATTTAATATCAACAGTCTCTTAAACAGCAGAGTAGCTTGAGTAATTGAAGGGCCAGATTCTTAGAGATGCCAGGCCTTGTATTATAGTCTTGGGAGTGAATTGCTCCTACTGGCTTCAGTAGGGTCACTCTTCAAGTAAAGTATGCAGTTTGCCTCCTAGTGCGGACACAAATATCCGCAGCAAATACCATACCTATCAGCTTCACCCAATTGAAGCTGTATCCGCCAAAATGGATAATAGCCACTATTTGGGTCCATCTTCACCAGATCTCTGGTTTGGGTTTTAGGCTGGGTTTCTGGTTTTATTTATTGTTTGGATATTCAGTTACACAAGCTATTCCGTTACTTCACTTCAGTTACTTGCAGCAGTAGCCCAAAATGAAATAACCGGACAACAAAACTTCTGAACAATCAAATAACGGGGGTAGGGCAGGTGGATATGTAAATGTCAGTTTTGATTTTGATTATCATTTGGATATTCAGAGGACTATCCAAAAATGTGAATGTCTGCAAATGCAAAGCATATTCATTATAGCACTACCATAAGCTGCCATCAGCAAACATTGGCATACCGTCCATTGGCACGCCGTGGAGTGGGCAGTGTTTAGAACACTGGGAATGACAAGCAAATTGGGCCAAATTCATCAGTGACGTAATCATCAGGGTGGCTGGTGGAAATGGAATAGGATGGACAAAACTGACCATCAAAAGGTACAGAGGGTAGAATTTTGGTAAAACATCAAATTCTAATTTCCCAAAATGACTTAAGCAGACAGGAGCATACAGTGTGATCTTCCGATTCTTTCGCACCAGTGGTAGTCTTTAGCAGCGCTACCAATGGGACTCAAGCCAGTACTAAGTCAGAGCTGGCATCAGAGATAAAAAGAAAAAACAGTCAGAGGATCACACCCTAAGACTGCTATAGATCTTAGGACTTAGGCTACTAAGTCAAGAATGGGAGTTAGGCAAAATCTGGTTAGAGTTTTGATATTTTAGAAAAAACTATATCAGTCCTATAGATTAACCAGAGAAATATTTGCAAGAAATGCTTTGCTTGTCAAAATGCCTACCATCAAGGAAATATTGACAACAACCCTGGCAATGAGCTTATTATAGTTTATTCTCTCTCTTTCTTTACTGCTGAAAAATCTGAAATAGTTCAGTGCCTCTCCAGCAAAAGAGAATTCATTAAAAGTACAGCAAGGATTGTTAGCCCCTCTCTTCAATAAAGAAAACGCTGAGCAATTGGTAGCCAGTTTTCTAAGGATTTTGACACACAATAAACAAAATGCACTAGGTGCTCTCGATTTAACAAAATACCCCAAATTACGCATTTGTGTAATTGACAAATATCATGGGCAAGGTTTCTACAAGCATGCAAATTGTATGTAAAAACCTAATTTTCACATGGTGAAAGACCCATTTTTCACACAGGATAATTTTTGGGAAGGGTTAGCAGATGGAGCACATGCTACTATGCAATAACTACAGGGTATCTTGATCAAAAAGGTATATTTCTAACAAGGCCAGCAAGGTCTTTGTTCTCTCCGGAATATCCAAGCAGATGGAGAAATTGCTGGAAAATCATGTGTGGTTTGAGGAGATATTCATCAGTATTGGTTTTCCCAGTGGATGGCATGCCAAACCCCGGACACCAAAATGGGTTATGCTGAATAGCAAATACCAATCATTAACTTGCCTGCGGTTTAATAATTACACTTCTTCCTTGGGATGTGATTAAACCACACACAGAAAACAGAGGGAATTAAGTCAATATGCCTCCAAGCTGGAAAGTAAGTGCATGTGTATAGTACCAAAAAAGTAGGATCAGATAGTTGGATGTCTATTTTCGAGGACAGTGCAGCACACAAGGGCAATAAGAACAATGTCATTCCCAAATTTAATAACATTTTCCCTCCCAACATGCAAATGCATTATTACAATAATAATAATAATAATAATAATAATTAATAATAACAACTGTGAAAGAAGAGATCTGACCCCAAGCTGAATCCCATCTCTTGGAATGGTTGGCTATCCCACCGCGAAAAAATGTAAATCCTTCATCTGAACGATATGCACGTTCCTCCCTCAAACAGATGGATCTGACCACCTGAGGAGGCCCTCTTTTTCAGGAGTCTAAATACAAACAGACGGGAGTCTATATGGAGCAAATTTGAGGCCCTTCAAGACAAATGTCCTGGCTGCAAGTTCACACACTAGAGAAAAGTAGGAAAGGACACAGGCAAGAGAATAAAAACCAAGCAATTTGTGTTGTGTTTCATTTCTCTTGGCCTTTAATTTTTAAACCACATGCAAGATTCTGCTTGATGGGGTACTGCTATATCACTTAACTGCTGAGGGGACCCAAGCATATAGGAATGACAGCTCAGGGTATTTGAAGTCTAAATATCATACCTCTCAACAGTCCCTACTTAGCCGGGACAATCCCACTATCCCTCATTCAGTGAGCAAAGTCGCTCTTTCAAGAGAGACGCATACTCGTGGCTGGGGAGGGTGGTAGCATGCCTCAGGTGCTTCTTTCCTGGTTGCCACCCAGGAAAAGCACTTAGGAGGATAATAGAGAAATGGTGGAATGACAGGAAACTAAGGCTGCTTTTAGATGTGTGCAGCACACACGTGGCATAAAATCACACCGTATGTAAAAATCCCGTGGGTGGGGTTTAGATGCGACATTTCACGTGTTAAAGCCGGTCGTACTTTTTTTTTTTTAAACCGCAAATTAAATACCTTGACATTGAGATTAATCTGTGGTTTTAAAAGAATGTGCAACTGGCTTTTAACGCGCAAAATGTCACATCTAAACCCCGCCCGCATGATTTTTAGATGCAGTGTGATTTTATGCCACGTGTGCACCACACATCTCAAAGCAGTATCTGTGGAATGATAACCAGGAAAGCTCTGTCCCGCTTTGTGCACTTGGAATGTTAGGAGATGTGTGCAGTGTGCACAGTCATGTACGTGTGTGAGGGGCAGGGCTTACTTGCTGAGGGGCAGAGCTTATTGGTCGATGGAGGAGGGCTTGTACCTCTTTGGCTGCTGGAAATGTTGGGAGGTATGAAATGTTCAGAGACAAGGCCTTTTCTCTCTCCGCAGTATTACACTGGCTTAATTTTACAAACGTCTTTGTTTACACTCATAGGAGAGAAGAATCAGGATCTCATTCTTGTTTTCCTCTGTAGAACAGATTTGCATGGGTTATGATCCTGATTGGGAGTCCTAGGTATAGTCAGCAATTGTAAGGATCCACTCTCCAGGATGTGGGCACACTGCAGGTGCAGGTTCTCGGAATCAGAAACTGGATCAGGAGCAAGCAGGAATGAATCAGGTCAGGCAAGCTCAAATACTGGATAACAAAGGTCAAAGCAGGGTTAGGAAACCAGAACATGTGACATGCTCTGCCCTACTTCCTCCTGCTACTGGGTAGCCTTTATCTACCCAGGCAGCCAATCAGGGAGCTGGAGGATGTGGCCTCTCAAGCCTTCTGGGCAAGGCTTCAAGCTGAAGGCAAGCAGTGTTGGTGGCATGGTGAGCTGGCAACATCCCAGAGTTGCTGGTTCAAGACCTGGTTCCTGGCAGTAAAAGTGGAGCTTCCCCATTCTCATACTGTGGGTAAAAACAGACGTAACAGATGATCGCTGTGGCCTGCTTTGTCATGCTTTGGCCCGGACCTCACCTGCACGTATGTGTAGGTGCTGCCAGATGTTGACCCAAGATTGTCCCAGACTGTGTCGGTGGCTAGCCTGGGCTCTGACCTTGGGAAACCTCCCCAGTCACAGTCCAGGCTAAGGCCCGGTGGACCAGACCAAAGTGGTCTGTTATTATGCCTGTTCCCAGGCCACCAGACACGGTCTGGGTCAGGTCCGCCATGGCTAGTCTCATTGGCTGCCATGTCTGCCTGTGGCGGGCGGTGGGCTGAGTGAAGTGCGTTGGTGGGACCAGCTGGCCACATGTTTAGCATGCTACCCGTCCTCCTCAGCACCCCAACTATGGGCATGTGTGTTCGACACCCTGACTCAGTCCGGACCGTGTCCGCCACAGCTTTCTGACCCGGGTCAGGTCACTGTCATGCCGGTCACACATTTATTTTTACCCTGTGTCTGAACCCTGTTCTGAAAGGAACATCCCCAGGATAGCTAGGCCTATATGCCTATTCTGAGACGAATTGTTGTTTTTTGTTATCGTTGTCATTATCGGTATCAGTACCGATTTAAAATTATTTATTTATTTATTTTATTTCGTTGCATTTATATGTCACCCCCTCATGCCTATGGCATCTCGGGGTGGCTTCCACACAAAAATAAAACATTATTTAAAACATGAGTAAAATTCACAACAATTAAAAACCCTCATTTACCCACCCACCCACCCTCCTCACCCCCGAAGGCCTGGGAGAATAGCCACGTCATACATGCCCGACGAATGGCCAGTAGACTTGGGGCCAGGCGGGCTTCCTCCAGGAGGGAGTTCCACAACCACAGCCCTACCACCGAGAACGCCCTCTCCATTGTGGCCCCCCGCTTCACGTGGGGGACCTCTAGGAAGGCACTCCCGGAAGATCAAAGGGGCTGTCCTGAAACGCAGAAGGCGAGGCGGTCCCTGAGATACCCGGGGCCGAGACTGTATAGGGCTTTATAAATCAAAGTCAGCACCTTGAATCTGGCTCGGTACATTATAGGCAGCCAGTGCAGGACGCAGAGCACAGGTGTAATGTGCTCTCTTCGTCCCATCCCTGTTAGGAGACAGGCTGTCACGTTCTGCACTAGCTGCAACCTCCGAGCCAGCATCAAGGGAAGCCCCACGTAGAGCGCGTTACAGTAGTCCAGCCTTGAGGTGATGAAGGCATGGATCAGAGTGGCCAGGTCAGAACTGGAGATGTATGGGTGCAGCCTCCGCACCAGGTACAGCTGGCGGAAAGCCGCCCTTGCCACCACCTCCACCTGCCGATCCAGGCGGAGGCCTGAGTCCAATACCACCCCCAGACTTCATACCTGTTGGGC
>QEPC01012154.1:1099811-1114764 GCA_003113815.1 Sphenodon punctatus
CCCTGGCAACTGGGGAGGCTGGGGAGGGGAAGCCCCGAGGGTTTTTTCATTCCCCTCCCCTCATGGAATCTCCTGCCCCGCGTCCCCGCAGCGCAGGCTGGAAATTCTGCGCTGGGGTAAGCGGGGCAGGAGATTCCGCGGGGGGAGGGGAATTCCACGGGAAATCTGCGAATCGCAGACCCGCGTTTCCCTCGAGGCCCTGGGTAAGAGTAGGATACAAACAGAAACAAATTTGTAAGAAGAAGAAGCCTGCCCTGGAAGTCTCACCCCTTGACCAAGGAAGCTTGGAGGGTATCATGAGGGGCTAGTAGAGCTGCCCCACCAGCCCCTGTGTCCTTGCACAGTAGTGGATTATGGGGGCAGGGCAGGGCTTGTGACTGGGGCTGCTGCCGCCATTGATCAGCCCCAAGTCTGTCGGGGAGAGAATGGGGCTGAATCAGGTGCTTCTGCATCCGGTTGTGAATGGGATCTTTCAGAGAGTAACAGCAGTGACCCAATCTAGAAGAGGTGCCAGGCAGCACTAAGTCCTGGAAAACCCTGGCCTAAATTAAGTCCTGAGGGTGCTTTCCATAGATGCCAGCATGATGTCTAAAAGCCCTTTTAAGCTCTCCTTTTTAGTGCTTGGGACTACGCAGTTATAACATGGGGTAATTTCAGATGTTACGAGATCACAGTGAATCATGGTGAACCACGGTCAATTCCGCGACAGGGCCAAAGCACCCTGATGGTCTGGGTATTTTCAGACGTTACGAGACCACGCTCAACCAGTCAATATCCTGTGGTGGGGAATGGCCTCGTAACGTCTGTTGGGGAACTGGAAGTTCCCCCCCAGATGTTTACCACAGTCAATCACGGCGGGGAATCACATTCACCACGCGATCGGCAGAACCAGCGGGGCCGGTGCCGATTGCGTAGTGAATGTGATTCCCCGCCGCGATGAAGGGGATCATCCCGTCTGGATGGCAATCACGACCCGGAATCCCCGGCGGGATTCCAGGCCGTGGTTAATTCGGGTGGGTGCTGCAGCCGCATTGGCTGCGGCGCCGGCCCATCTCCCCAGGGGGTGGGCAGCAGGGGAGCGTGGGGGGGTAAGGCCGTGCGGCCGCACGTTGAGCCATGCGGCCCCACCCCCTCCCCGATTCCCTGCTGGGATCAGCCAGCACGTCTGTTGGACGTACCAGAGTGATCCCGGCGGGGAATCCCTGCGGTGATTCCGTGACGAGGCGCAGGCCGTGTCATGTCTGAAATCACCCTCTGTTAACCGGCCGCCAGATGTTCACCACAATCAATACCCACCTGGGGCCAATATCAACCACGCTTCTGGACCTCTGGCCCGATCCATCACCGAAAGCGTGGTCAAAGCGATTCCCAACTGGAAACAAAAAAAAGTAACGTCTGAACGGCAACCACCGGCCGGAATCAACCAAAATGATTCCCAGCTGGGGACAAAGCATGCAGCATTGCTGCCAGGCAACCAACAACAACACAGGCCGGGGAGGGAGATTTAAAGGGCTCACAGCAGCATGGAAACATGGCGGGATGGAGCGAGACGGAAGGGAGAGGAGAGCAGTGGGAGAGAGAGCAAGGAGGAGGAGGAGGCACAGGTGGAGGAGGCGGTGGTTGTGCTGCACATGGAGGTGGTGGAGGGACAGCAGCAGCAGCTGGGACAGGCCGACCTGGGGGCAACGACCAGCTGGGGGAGGAGGCACCCCAGAAATGGGTAAGGGGACTTAAGGGGAGCACCATGGGGGGTGGGCGGGCAGCCGGGTGGCAGGAGGGGAGGGAGTGGGCCACAGGACAGGGGCAGAACAGCAACCAACCCCACCTCCCCACCCCGTCCTTCAGACACGGAAGCGGGCCCAGGAGCCCGAGTCCCCAGAGGAGACAGGCACACACCAGGTGGAGGAGGGGGAGCAGGAGGAGGATGAAGAGGAACCGGAGGGTCCACAGGGGAGAAGGCCCTACCACAGAGGGGGGCAATGGGGGCACAGAGAAACCCAGGACTTCATCCACATCTGGGGGACCGTGGAGCATCAACTGGAGCTCGCACTCAATCAGCGCAATGAGCATGTGTTCTGGGAGATTGTGCAGGAAATGGAGGCAGCGGGGCATCACTGGACTGTGGCACAGTGCCGGTCGAAGGCCAAGGAACTCAAAAGCCCGGACCTCCCCCTACTATGCCCTGGACTGCATACTCCACATGAAGGGCTCCATAGTCGACCCGCACCTCGTGGGGAGCACCGTGTTCCAGGTCAGGGAACAGGCTGAGGTACCCCCTCCCCTTGCCACCCCCCAAGAAGGCACCGGATCCAGGGCCCCAGACCCCCAGGAGGAGCGCCGTGGGACCTCGGGGACCAGCACACACACCCAACAGCAGCCTGGAGAGCCCCCACCCCCTGGCCGGACAGGCAGACTCCGAGGCCAGCACACTGGTCACCCTCAGCCAGTGGTCACAGGGGGACCCCAGCAACACGGAGGGGCCGGCCTTGGAGGGATCAGAGACAGACATTGAGGGTAAGCAGGAAGATGGGAGGGGGGATGGGCGCCTAACCACCAACCTCCCTGTACCCTATAGGGCAGTCAGAGGGGCCACAGCAACCATGCCCATGACCCCAGCACAACGGATGAGGGAGCACCGGGCACAGGTATGGCACCAGAGGGAGGACCAGGTGCAGGACATCCTACGGACCACCACTGAACAGGGGGAGTGGATGATAGCGGCCGTGGACCACATGGAGGCGGCCATAGAGTGCTCCCTGCAACAGGCAGAGGCAAGGGACCAGAGGCTGCAGGCAGAGGTGCGCCTGAAATGGAGGTGGGAGCGCCGGCACCACAGCAGGCAGGTAGAGGCATTTGGGCAGCTGGAACAGGCCATCAAGGCGATGGTGCAGGAACAGTCTGCAAAAATGGATAGGTCCCACAACATCAGGACCTCCCTGCTCCTGCACACTGGCACCATGAGTGCATATGTGATGGCAGCTGCCCTGCCAGGCGCCCTGCCGGGCACCCTGCCTGCCCAGGCCCCCATGTCAGGCCCCTCGGCACACCCACCNCTCGTGTGGGTGTGTGTGCGCCCGGGTGTGTGTTTGTGCTGTGTGTTCCACTGTGCCCTTGTTGTCTCTGTGCCTGTTGTGTGCGGTACCTTGGCGGCTCTTCTCCCTCTTCCACCTCCCTTCCCGTTTCCCTTGTGTGGGCGTTCCCTTTTGTCCCTTCTGGCTTCCTTTGCCCTCAGCCGGCCATGTCTGCCTCCTGCCCCTCCCTGGTGCCTTGTGGGTGTTTTGACCATGGCCGGGAATCGGTGTCACGTCTGTTGCGCTGCCCTGGACCGTGGTCTGGTGGCCCGATTCCCTGCTGTGGTCCCGCTCCCGTCACGTCTGTTCCGGGCTTTTGTTGACCGCAAGGGATGGTTGCTCGATTCACCACCGCTGGGAATCCAGTGTGGTGACTCGGGACTGCGGAACGTCTGAAATCACCCATGGTCTCTTGTAAACTCTCTGTTCTGTGGTGATTTTTGCCTTCCACATCCCACTAACCGCTCAAAATCCTGCCTGGGATTAGTGACAATACATGTTTTGTAAAAGTCTAAGCAGAACCTGACGTTCTATTTTGTTCATTCCTCTTTCCAGCCTGTAAACCACTTTGCCCTTTGCTGTTCTCTGCTTCATCCTGCTTGTTTAGTTTGCTATGACTGCATTCTGGCTGGTTTCCTTTTGGAGTCAGTTTACTTTAAAAATATATGTCCAAAGATTCTTTCCTTCTTCTGTCACTTTGCCCACAGCTACCTGGGGGATTGGATTATATAAATATTGACTGGGGAAGATAAATAATGAAAACATTTGTCATTTCTGTTGCCATTGGTGTTAAGTTTTGGCTTGGTGGCATAGGATTCCGGTTTCAATGAACACATTCATCAGCAGACAAAACAAATGGAGGGAAGAAAGATACATTTTTGTGGGTGGAGTGGTAATGCGAGCTGATATTTAAGAGCAATTCTTAATACTATGATAACATTAGAGATGTGAATGTCCAGAAATAAACTGTAAACTTTCAGAGGGGCCTATCAGGAGGAGGCTTGGTTTTTTCTGAGGCTTGCAAGGAAAAATTAGAAATTTGGGAGGGTGTGGGGGAATTAAATAGAAGCTTCTGACGAACAGTTTCTGTCACAAAGTTCAGTGAAGGAATTTCTAGAGTAATGTTTAAAATGATGTTATTGTTCTCCAAAAACATGAATTTCCTCTATAACTGAATTATAACATCAGGTCTCTATTTGCATACTGCTTCCGAGACACATGGACATAAGTTATATCCATATGGCTCAGAAGCAGTATTTAAATAGAGACCTGATGTTATAATGCCGATATAGAAGAAATTCATGTTTCTGGAGAACAATAACATTTTAAATATATAACCTTCCTTTTTATTTACAAGTCGACAGTGATGCTTTCTTATTTTCAGCATATTTTTTTTCTCCTATTGTTGAGATGTTTCTACAGGCAGAAAATACACTGAGTAGCTTCTTCTCTAAGACTAATATTAGGTAATTTTGTCATTACTCAAAAATAATGTATACTTATATCATAAACAAACCTAGAAGTACTTTCTATTATTAGTATTAATTATTTTTCTATGTGCTTGCTAACTCAATTTTATATAATACATTTCACATTCTTAAAGAAGTAAATCAAGTTTCGCTTCAATAAGCAAGTAGCTACTGGATATTTCAATTTTCCCCCAAATGTCTGTTTGTTTAAAAAAATGCGGGGGAAATGCCATGTTGTAAAAAAAAAAAAAAATCCATGCAGTAAAATTGCTGGAAATTGTACATGTCTAAATAAGATCCCTGCTTGTCAAATGAAGGAGTAGAAAAAGAAACGGCTACACAGAATTATACAAACAGGAGGGATCTATCTACTCAGGACTATAGCTCTGATCAGAGAATTCTTGAGATCCCTATCATTATATTCCAGAGTTCTCCACTGACTTTATTTGTCGAGCAGAACCATGTATACATAAGATGTCAAGGGTGCTCTCAGGGTGATGAATGCGTTGATTATGTCAATGCATTTCTTCAACTGAATATGTTTCGATTAAGAAGCATTGCTACTTAGTTTGTGATCGCCACAGAATCAGAGGACTTGACAGAAAGCAGACAGAAAGCTTTATTCTTCCAGGGGCATAAAAAGAAATAACCAGCTAGTAGAAACTACACACCTAGCACAGTCTAGACCCTCACACTAGAGACATGTCCCAATTCTCCAGCGCACAGTGGTTTCAGGGACCACTGTAAGGAATTTGACTGCATCCTTAAACACATGGGTCTTGTAATATGACTGTTTTACCCCTCTAAGGGCCTTTTTAAATGAGCAGGATTTCTCCTGCAGTTTAAAACTGCGGCTCTAGGAAACCCCCGTCGGGGGGCTTTAGATGCGCCTCTGTAAACCGGAAGTCGCCCAGGCACCATGAGAAAGAGCGGCGCCACACAACTCCCAGGTGTTTTGAGACGCAGTGTAGATAAGATGCCAATAATCAGAGTGCCACAGAGTCAATAATAGAATGAAGTGTTCTCCAGGGTTGAAAGCAGCAGCATGCACTACTGAGATGTTAGAATGGCATCAGAAGGAAATTGTATCCCAAGAAATTCCTGCTCCATTCACCCCTACTCACAAGTTGCATGGTCTGGGGCTGTTATAAAGTAGCCCCAGGCTGTGTTCAGACTTGCCCGGTGTGCCAAGCAGCAGACTTAGAACTCACCCAGTTCCCTGAACCACTAAGCCTGTTCTGGTGCTACTACAGTCGGATTTTCAGAGGAGAGCTCAGCCCGCTGGGCAGAGCCTCTGGAGGGTTAGTTCTTTGGAAAATCCACTTCTAACAGATCACGATTACATCTGACCCCTTCTGTTCATCAGTATTCTCAGGCTGAGGACCTGAGATCAGAGAGGAATTATTAAGAGCGAGGATAAAATTGAGTGACTGAGACAGTTACCAAGTACATCCAATTTGGGCTTATTCCTTGCTCTTTTCATATCATTTTTGTGATTATGGGGCATAAATTATACAAAATGCTTCAGCATGTTGATCCTGAGCATTTCCCCCCATGTAGGTAATCTCTGCGGCATAATCATTAATTATGCATTTAAACTTTCAGCAGGGAAAGGTTTGGCGAAGGAAGAAATATCCTGTGCTCTTCACAAAGGGTCACCCAGGAGTTTAGCTGCAGGGATGAAATCTGCCCTTTGAAACTGGTGGGTAATTTCCCTTCTTGATTCGTCAAAACATAAGGGGACAGATTCTGATCTCATTTACACTGGTATAAACCCATAGATCCTCCCCAAATTCTCTCTGGATTATAAATGAGATCAAAAATTTCACACTACCAACTTCCTGCCTCAAGAATGAGACTTAAGCACATGCTGAGCAGAAGAGGGAAATGGGGGTGCAATTGTGCTGTGCCCCAAGCTCACTCATGGGGCCCCAAAAAACTACCTTAAGAATTTTCTTTCTTAAGGTATATTGAAATATGATGAGTAAAACAATAACACAAGTAACATAAAGTACCCGTGCAAATAAAATACCAGTAGGATAACAGAACAAGGACACTAACTGGCAGTCAGTTCAAGACAAATAAAAGGAAGTATTCTTTCACTCCTTGTACAATTAACCTTTGGAATTCATTGCCAGACAATGTTGTGAAGCGCTAAAGTATAACTGGGTTTCTGGCAGGCCCCACAATGCCTCTATCCCTTTAAAGAGGCTAGCACCAACAGAGTAGTGAAGGTGCTACCTGAGGCCCAGGCACTGAAGCAACGGTGGACCATAGTCTTACACCTGGGTTAGAGCATGACTAGGTCAGCCCAAATCCTGGAAAGCAGGTGTGTCTAAATGCACACCGCGGGGTTTGTCAAGAAGTGCGTTGAAGAACGTGCTGCATCCAGCCACTTGTATAGAAGTGGCCTAGTCTCCAAACAAACCCAGGAGTAGGGAGGATTTGGACTGGCCAGCAGAGCTTGTGAGTAAAGTGGAACTATGTACATAACTAAGGACCTTTTTACACAAGACACACCCATGCATGCCCATGCATGCCCACACAGTGGGCAGGAGTGGGTGCCTCACGTGTGAATGCCGCGGTGGGTGTGCTCCCATGAAATGCACATGCCCACCCACCTCCACCCATCACCCATGCATGGAGCAATTGGCCAAAACGGCAGTTGCTCCATGCATGGAGATTCAGGGGGATCGGTGTGCACCTGGGTGCACCAGCCCACCCCACCCCTGCACCGCTCATGCTGCGGTCCGCACACCGACTGCCCCCACAGCCACGGCCCATTTAAAAAGGGCCAAAGATAGATTGTATAGGCTATACAGGGTGATGGGACATGTGTAAATAAAGAAACACTGGCGTTGATTCCCCCTGAAGCGATAGTGACTTTCTTGGTCTGCATCCTGCAGAGACTCCCATGAGTATCCTCAACCCTGCTACTGGGTTCAAAAAGGGATTGTATAAGTTCTTAGAGACTAGGTCCATATATAGCTACTAGTCAAGTTGGTAGGGGAACAAGACCACTATCGGGCTGGGAGTGGATAGCAATAAATGGATCATTCCACTATGATCCTGTTGTGAACTTCCCTGATTCAACCAAAGCTGCCACTCTCAGAGAAGGCAATGGGTGTTAACTGGACATGACAGGCAGCCTAGATGTGTATAAGAGACAGCCCTGCCATCACAGCCTCCTGGTCCACCAGCTGGATCGTTCTGTCCAGGAGCACGCCCTCCACAGTCTCGCATACATCCCGGAGGATACAGGCTACAGTGCTCACCCCGACACTGAAGTTCTGGGAGATGGACTGGCAGGAGTGGGCATTAACTTGTGAGGGCCCAGTCCCCAATGGCCACCCGCTGGACCACGGGGATGGGGGCCTCATGGGGGTGTGCTGCTGCTCCAGCCATGGCATCAGCAGCTCTGCAAGGCACAGTAGGGTGATCTTGTCCATCCAAAAGTGCACCCTCCAGGTGGCCTCATCCCACTGAGCCAGTGCCTGGGACCACCACCCCCGCACCCACTCTGTGACCCAAACCCATCAGGCAATGGGCATTGCGAGCAGGGCGGTACACCGCATGGTCTCCCTACGCCATTGGAGGTGACCGGCTGCCTTGCAGAGCACAGCGGCCCTACTCCGGTCACGGATCAGGGCCTGCCAGTCCACCCCGGACACCCACTGAGCCCTGAGCCGGGCCAGGGAGTGCCTGCGGCTGTAGTGGGCTCTCTGGGCCCGTGCAGCACACCAGGCCAAGCTAACCCACAGACGGGCGCCCAGGTGTAACTCTGCAGTCAGAATGCGCAGCTGATCGGTGTGTGAATGGTACCATTCGGCACAGAGCACTAGGTGCATCCTGCAGGCGCCCAACCTGTCTCGCTGCATGGTGCCTTCTGCCCTGGGTGGGGTGCAGCCGGCCCCGTTATAGCCTGGGACACGTGGTGCCCCACCCCCAGGTCATGACCCGGTGACTGGGCGAGGGGAACTGGGTAGCCCTGGGGCAGCCCCCTCCTGGCTNGGGAAGGGCTACCACTAGCCGGATTAGCTCCAACGGCAGTAACACACACACCCAGTCAGGAAGGGATGGTGGGGAGCGACGTGCAGCTGGCCAACGTCATACCTGTGCTGCACCTGGCACACACCCACCCCGCCATGACAGGCAGTCATGGTTGGCTGCCATGGTGACCCCTCCCCCTCTAAGCTGGGCCAGGCAGGCACAAAAACAGACACGCCTGCCCAGTTCAGCCTGCTCTGGTCCACCTGGGCAGCTCATGGTACTGTACCATGGACCTGGTTCATTCCGGGCCTACGTTTCTGGTCTGGTCAACATCAACAACCCCGCCGGGGTTTGAACCGGGCCCACATTTGACGAGCCCAGAAAAGATGGACAGGGTTCGGTGCTGGACCAGGCAGGCCAGAATCACATTGGTTAACACCCAATGTTGGGTGAGATGGACCAATGGAATGACTCAATATGGCTGTTTTTATGATCTCCAGAAGTTGATTTCAAAACTTATGATGAGGGTATGGTGGCTCCCAGCTACCAGGATGTACCTGGGCCCCAGATTTCTCCAAATGGACGCGCTTACAGTTAAGCATATGCTTAAGTGCCCTTTCTGAATCGGGATGCTATCTATTGTGGAGGTCTGAGTGTGTAACATTGCTGGACTCTGACAGACCTTCCTGCTTCACCAACAATCCCCCACATTCCTGACACTGCTAAGAAGTCATCTGTGCAAAAGGAGGTTGAGATAGTGCAAAAACCAAGGTAACATGGAATGTGTATTGTTCCCATTGAGCTCTGCTGGTCACCCTCACTGGGCTGCCAAGTTAATGAGGCAGATGATAGAGCACATGGGATAAGAGTCAGCGGCAGAGCCTGTTGATTTGGCTTATCTCAAAGGAGGCCTGTGCAGGCTCTAAGACACCTGTTGTTTCTCAGAAATGTAGTTATCTCAGGGGTGACACGCTTTCAGGTGCTGCAAACTAAATCAATGAACTTAGCAAACTGACCAAGGCCAGCAGACTTCTTCATGGACTTGGAGAAGTAAATCACATGGGTCTGGATTAGTGGCCTGGAAACACTTTCTTCCCATTGGCGGGCAGTTGCTCATCCATTTAGTCCAATCAGCGATGGGTCTGTCTCAGTGTCATGGGAACTTCAGAAATGAATGACACAGTTTTCTTAGATTAACCATAACCCCTTTCCATTTGTCTGTCATAGTTGAGGCCCCTTCTTTCACTACACACACACACACACACACACACACACACACATCTTGCTCTCTCTCTCCTTCTCTCCCCTTGTTCCTTAAGACTGATGTGAATAAACCAGGGGTGACCTGGGCGGGCAAAGTTTCCTAATCCCGAGAGCCGCATTCATTTACAGTGGGGCCAAACAGCCGCATGTGGCTCTTCTAGAGCCATTGTTTGCCCACTTCTGGAATAAACCATTCTGACTTGGCAGACTTTTCCGTGAAATTGGAATGGCTTTTAAAATTCCGGTTGGAATTGCAACTGAAATAATATGGCGGCCATTATCTTTTGGAACAGTGACAGCCATTTTGCACATGCACAGAAGGGTGTCGTCCATTTTGCAAATGCACAAAATAACATTTTTGTATTTTTCATTCAATCCGAGTTCCAGTTGGACCAAACAAAACTCCTGGTTCCAACAGAATCAGAATCAGGCGAAAAATTTGATTTTGGTCCTACCACTCTTATTGCTTCTCTCTCTCTCTCTCTCTCTCTCTCTCTCTTTCTCTCTCTTGTTCTTTGACTTGCTCCCCCTTGCCACTCCATTATTTTGAAGATTCCCCCAAGCTCAGTGAGATTGTGAAGCTAGGTGTTTGCCAGCTGGGGTCCTTCTCCGCCCTCCCACACCCCATCCTGTCTGAACACCTTCCACACTCCACCCTCAAGTTTGAGAATTTAAAACAGGCAACTTTATTCTTGATGTCCACAGCACAACACGGTTCAGCTAACTGCTAACTAACTTCAGTCTGCTCCCTGCCTCCCAGTCCCATGTAAAACCTGAAATGGACTCATCTGGAACTGTTACTAAGGGTGGTAATAGACATCATGCTGGCCCAGTTCAGCCTGCTTTGACCTGACTGGGCCAGCATGATGCTTAAACATTTGTTCCAGGCCAGCAGCAGGGCCAGAAATGTGGGTCCGGGACAAAGCAGGCCCACAGTCCTCACCCAGTCACAGTCCAACTGGGCAAGAGCAGGCAAATCGGGTGGGAACGTGTGTTCCTGGCCCTGGCTCATCCTGGTATGGAGAGTTGCTATGGCAGCCAGTCATGGGTGCCTCTAATAGGCAATCATGGCTGCCCATCTTAGCTGGGGGCAGGGTGACGCCGGGAACATGGGGATGTGGCCGAGCAGCTACATGTCACTCCCCACTCCCATATCCAGCTGGGTCAGGCCACGGGGACATGTGTTCTCACAGCCAGAGCTAACCCAACTGGGGTTAACACCCTAACAGTGGGTATTTATACCTGCCCTCTAGGATCATGGAAAGGATCCTTTATCAACCTTACAGATCCAGGTAATTGCAGACTATGCAATTGCACAGGACCTCCTGGTACAATGGGGTCCATGAATATACTTGAAATGACAATATGGTTGTGAGAAACCCTGACATAAAATACTGGCCCATGAGGGGGGAGGGTTACCGTTGCCTCCATCGTATTTTAATTTTGAAATATTCGTATTATTCTAAATCAAATTTATAAACATTGATGATCTTCTATATGCTGCATAATTTTTGATTTTTCCAGTTATTTAATTATATCTATTATATTTGTGACAATTTAATTGGTAATGATAAGATAATTCCTACTAAAGGAAAGCATAGTGTGTAAGCACACCTTCATACCCTCCAACAGTCCCTTTTGGTCTGGTACAGTAACGGGTTTTATTATCCCAGAAGTGTAAGCTTTGTACCGGGTTCAGCAGACAAAGGGAATCATTAACACCGCATTAATCCAGCAGGAGGAAGTGCTGTGACTCATTTCTGAGGGGGGGGGGCACCTTTTCACTTTAACAGACTTGAAAGAAGCAAACAAAGAAATTGAACACCCAGACAGAGGAAGCTGTGTGTCTGGGAGTAAGATGAAAACTAAAAAAAGATAGGAGGGATGCGAGTGTGCTTGTAAGAGTTGATGAGTCTTTAAGATGCTGAAAGGCACTGTCACTGCTTCTGCCTGTGATCCTCCGAGTGTCTTTAAAACTAGAACTTTAGAGCCAAAGTCAGTGCACACATTTGAGAGTTCTGATTTATTTAATAGGCTGAGTTGCAACTTGAACCATCAGTCCTGCACATACAAACATATGAGTACACACAACTCTCGCACACAGATATCCTATTTTTCCAGCTCAGTCCCAAAGTTAGTCAGTAGGCTGTTACAAATATTCAACAGTCTATGTTGGAGGGAATGCAGGACCTGCCTTAAAATTTGTGGAGCCCAGGATGAAGATAAAATGCAGGGCCCCCAGTGGCCCCACTTGTTTGGCAGCACCCTCCACGGGGCGCTAAAGGCAGTCGTGTTCGGGGCCCTGCTGGGAGGGAGAGAGGCCCCTGCACACTGCCATGGTGAAAGCAGGGGCCACTACAGGTGCTCTGCAATGAGTAGGGCCCAGGGTAATTGCCCCAGTTTGCCCTGTGCCAAGGTCGGCCCTGAGGGTAGGGTGTGAACCTTGACTTCAACAAGGATGATGCCAGCAGTTCCTGTGTTAGGAACGGGCCCCAAACCACCATTTCACACAGGGCCCAGCTTCCCTACATCTGGCACAGTGTCCCACTGAAAACGGCGGCAAGCGATCTCAAAGCCCAAACGACTTTGATATCAGAAATGATTTTTTACTGCTTAACTCTTTTCTTCCTTTCTAATGACAGAGATATTGAAGAGAAAGGCGTCTGAGGGCTTTTCATCGGAGATTTTAGTTCGGCACGCCTTCTTCCCTTGTTTGACATCGCTGCCGGAATGGTATGGAAGACAGGGAACCTGAGACAAGAGTTTACAGAAGACGAAGGACGAGGCGCTGCTGGAACTTTCCCCATCCAAATGTTAGTTGCAAGAGAACAATCGTGAGACAAGCCAGTGGCAGTTACCATATTGTAAACGCCAAAACATGCTCCCCTCCTCCCCGGTATGGATTTAAGACTGAGATCTCTGTCTGCAGAGACAGAGTGTGGTTGCCGTGTTGGTCCGAAATGACAGAGAATCAAAGGCCCTTTTCTCTAACACTGATAAAATGGGTGTTACATTTTATTATACGTGTTGCGGGGCACCCATAGAGCACACCTGCAGCCCTGCAACATGTATAATCAAATGTAACACCTGTTTTATCAGTGTTAGAGTGTCTGTGTGAAAAGGGCCAAAGTGGTTCGAATGATCTCTTTTATTGGGCCAACTGTTATTGATGGAAATAAGCAAGCTTTCAGGTCACACAGATGTTTGCCCTCTCCGTGTGTTTAACACTACCTATTGTTTCTTAGTTTGTCTCCTACACCAATATATAATCTTACTGCTGTTTTTAAATGTCTGGCACACCTCTCTCTCTCTCTTTACCCCCCTCCCACCTTGTTCTGTCCACTCCCACCCATTCCATGCACCCTCATATGTACCTGCTCTAAATTTGCTCAATTTATATATTTCTACTGGCTATGCTAGTTGCCTGAGGAAGGGCCCTGAGTGACAGGAAAGCTCGCTTATTTCCACCAACAACAGTTGGTCCAATAAAAGAGATCATTCAAACCACTTTGTATCTCTGTCTGCAAGAGAGAAAACCCTGATTGTCCTGTCCAAGCACACAGTTCCAACTTCTGGCAGTTTCCTCTGTCACCCAGGGAGCTGTCTATTAACAGCAGTGAACTCTGAGCCACTGGAAGGTACTGGTAGTAGATAGGGGACATAGCACAGGGGGAAAGTGCTGCTCTGGTTGCTCAGAGTTTGGTTAGAGATTTTTCAAGCTTTCACTTGACATTTCCTGGTGTGCGGACAAGTCTAGCATCCTGTGAGCAGGGACCTGGGTTCACTGCCTTTTCCCCATTGGCAGCGAGGGTGCCTGTTAGAACAGCCTCCCTGACCAATTCATCTTCCTGGTCTTTAATGAAGCCAGAAAACGAGAACCAAATTTTCCTGCCTCTAAGAAAGGTTTTGACTCAGTCCGGAGTATGTGGCCATCCTGATTGTACCCAAATGCTCAGCCCGTTCCATCTTCTCAACAGCAAGAAGAAAGAGAGAACATTTCAAAAATCAAACTTCATCAGCGTTCGCTTCTTATACTGAGAATAAACGAGATTTTGCTGGACAGGTAAAGGTGGTGAAGCATCCACAGAAAGCCCCGAGGGCAGCCAGAGGGAACATCAAAGAAGAGGGTGTTTTACAGCTGTGATTTCTGAGCCACTGGAAAGGCATAGAGTCACAGAGCTGGAAGGAACCCCAAATGTCACTAATGCAGGATTCAACCCACCTAGACCAAACCCAGCCATAAAGGTAGTGGAGAGGGGACAACAGTGCTATGGTCTGATGTAAGGATCAGGTCACGTTCATGGGCAGATTTTCAGAATCAGGTCCAGGGAAGTGTAACAGCCAGACCAGGTCCAAGGCAGGGTTTAAGCAGGGAACAGACTCAGGTGGACAGGAAAAGGTGACAGGTGCCAACACAGGTCAGGAATGCTGCACAACAGTATGATGCACAATAACACTAACTAGTATTGCTGAAGTCAACAATGTACCAAAAACTAGGGGTGTGCAGAAGGGACCTTATTCATTTTCATTTCCCCTTTTGTTTTAGTTTCCAAAAATTCATTCATTAATTATTATTATTTTTGTTTAAAACTCATTTGTTTTCATTTTACATTTGTTTCCCATTGAAATCAATGGGAATCACTTGGCAAGGCTTCCATGCCTTTAAATCTCAATTTTACTGTCCTTCTAAGACATTTTCCCTTCTGCCGAACTTGCACAGACTGCCCCGGGACTGACAGGCAGCAGGTGACAGGCACTGAAGCTGCAGGCACTGAAGCTGCAGGCACTAGCATAGGAGGAGACAGTGGTGCCCCAAGTCTGACAAGGCTTCAAGTGGCACAGAATTCCCCCAGGAGGCAGAATATCAAAGACTGGCAGGCAGCAGGCAGGCACTGAGAAGCAGCAGGGACTGGCAAAGGAGATATGCTGTCCAAAGTATGCTGGACTTCAACTTGCAGAGAATGCCCTAAGGGAGAGAAGTTATGAGAGAGACACATAATCATCACACAGACTGGCAGCAGCAGCGACAGAAGGGCAGAGGAGCAGCAGGCACTGGCGTTAGCATAGGCAGGCACCCAGGTGTCAATTTGCAAAGATCACCCTAGGGGGGCAGGAGATATGTGAAAGAGAGAGAGACACACACACATTTGGACAGCAGCA
>QEPC01012154.1:1141400-1152935 GCA_003113815.1 Sphenodon punctatus
CAGCTCCTGTCTCTCAGATTGTAAGCCCTAGGGGCAGGGACCGTGTCTATTTTATTACTTTGTAAAGTGCCAGGTACACTGCTGGCGCTATATAAATGTTTAATAATAATAATAATAATCTCTTGTCTCTCCCTCTGTTTTCCCCTTCCGTGTCTCCCCTCCCCCTGTCTTTAGATTGTAAGCTCTCGGGCAGGAACCATGTCTATCTTATTTTTTGTAAGTGCCAGGTACATTGTGCGCGCTATATGAATGCTTAAAATAAAATAATAAATCAATAATAATAATAATAACCACCTGTGAGTGGTTAGTTACCACTCACACCACTAGAGGGGGCCTCTGCACCAACCCTCTCTGGGGCTACAATAGCCTAAGAGTGCATTCAGATGTGCATTTAAATCGCACAGCAGCGGCGGCGGCATCATGCGATTTAAAGCAGCACGCACTTCCGGGTGGGTGTGAATGCATCAATGCAGCGTAATGCGAACTGTTGGGGTGCAGTTTTCAAAGCTGCTCAGAGCAGCTTTTAAAACCGCACTCCAACAGTTCGCGTTACGCTGAAATGTGCGCACTCGATGCATTCACATCAACCCGGAAGTGCGCGTTGCTTTAAATTGCACGATGCCGCCACCGCTGCTGTGCAATTTAAACGCACATCTGAATGCGGCCTAAGACTTTCTCATCCCTTCTGTCACTGGGCACATTCCTCCTCAGCATCTTGGATAACTGTAGGCAGTTCCACTTCTATTTGACCTTTGATGAACCCTGGTATTGGGATAAATCTATGTATAACATCAAGAATTAATTTAGACTGAAGTCCTAAAACCACTTATTCCAGATTGATGGACTGACTGATTTATCTTGATGGCTCAGGCAGGGTAACAATATATAAAATAGACCAGGAACAGGTACCTGAAAAAAATGGGTAAACTTGTTGAATCTGCACTACCCAAACTGAAAACGGCAGTTCAGCCAGTAACCAATACCTATTTGCATTCCATTGGGTACCTCTTTCATGTTATCCATTGTTCTTTTTTTTGTTTCATTGTTTTGAAATTTTTCTTTCATCATTTCAGTAATATTTGTAATATTGCACATGTGCAAAATGCATAAACTGTTACAATCAAAATACTAAAATGACCCAAAAAATTGGATATGAGAGCACTTATTTTCATTTGCAAATATTGTTGGGGTAATGAAAGACCTACCCAAAAATGCAAATAGTACCTTTGAAATAATAAACTCCCTATCCATTGCAGATTTAATATAAAAGAGAGAAAAATAAGTATAAAATCAAACATATAAAATTCAGATCAATGGGACTCCTCCAGAGTAACTGGTTTTAGGACTGTGACCTCCGTTTCTTCATCTGGACGTTGTGAGTCTGATTCCAGCACAAAATTTCACATTAGGACTTGGACTGCTCAAAGGAACATTTCAAAGCTTGAATGCTTCTGTGAGGGTGTTGAATCTGTTGGTACATTTCCCACAAGTATTCCAGGTGATCTCGATTTGATTAAATGCAGATGACAAGCTATTCAGAATTGCAAAATAATATTCACCATCACTCTTGATCATACTCATCAAGGGATGAAAGTCAAATCATCAGGTGTCCCCTGCAGATTGAAAAGGATGGGAGAAAACAGACAGGCACATGGCATGAGACTCTTTGTTTTTCATAATTAGGTATGCCTTACTGAGGGGGCATGGTGGTCAGGACTCTAGGAGCTCCTGGAAAGCATGCTACATGTTGCTATCGGCATAGAATAGAAACCTAGTGACACCCAAGACAATAAGAGTTTTGTATTGATTTCAGAATATCCCATTCAGAATACAAATCTAGCTTAAACACAAGAGCTGATTGCTATTTACGGTACCTCCTTCCAAAGAGACTGTCAGCTTTTCAAACATCTTTTCTGTGTTGGATCGCAGGTTTACCCTTCGAAGTGCACACTTTCATTCCTTTATCCCAAGAGCATAGCTAGGCTGGGGTAGGTCTTGGTGCTGGGACAGAAGGAAAGCAGGTTGCCAGGGCATGGGGCCAGCTGGGAGAGCTCACCTTGGTGAGACAGGGCCTGGAAGATTCTCTGGAGTGCTGGACAAGCTGACCACGTACTCATCACTCTCGAACTGCCAAGTCCTCAACCCCTTCGAACTGGGTACAGGATAGGGGCAATGGCAGGCAATGTGACATCATCAGGGCACATGGGTCACGGTGCTGCTGCACCCCAACCTTATCCCCAGAGCTGTCCTCAGCCAATGCACACTTTGGTCCTACATTATACCCATTTTACAGACAGGCAGGCTGAAAGATTGCAACAGGGGGACAGGTCAAAGCAAGGAAAGAGCCCAGGGAAAGAGCTCAAAAAAGACAGACAAACCTAGGGAGGGACAGAAGGGATTAGGAACAAGGGAAGGGGAGACCTCTCCGCTATTCTCCAAGCATGGGGAAAATGCAGCTCATCACTGAGGTCATACAAGGAAAGTGAGCCAGGGGCCACAGAACAAGGGTTAGCAGAGTCAAGACTGGGGTGGAGTGGAAGGGAACAAGACCGGATGAAGCAGGGCAGGGCAGGGGCCAGAGATGGGGAATCAGGGGGAAAGGGACCAAGAGTCAAGCCAGAGTCTAGGAGGTAGGAATCACAGAGCCCTTGAAGACAGATTCAGAGTCTATTATTATTATTATTATTATTATTATTAACAAACATTTATATAGCGCCAGCAGTGTACCTGGCACTTTACAAAGTAATAAAATAGACACGGTCCCTGCCCCTAGGGCTTACAATCTGAGAGACAGGAGCTGGGGGAGAGACTTAGGAAGGGGAACAGAGGGAGAGACAAGGGGTCTAACATTCATGAAGATGCGAGGTCTCAAGTGCACGTACTTGGCTTGGTTACGATGAGAATGACAGCAGGCAGGTCCATGTTGCAAGGATAAGGGTAAACCGATCGTAGGTATAGGAATAGTGGCTCAGCAGGATAAAGAGTCAGACAGAGCAGAGCGAAAGAGGTGAGTTTTAAGGAGAGATTTGAAGGTATGAAGGGAGGGGGCAAGGCGGATGTGGACAGGGAGGGAGTTCCAGGCATGGGGGGCAGCAAGTGAGAAGGGACGAAGGCGCTTAGGGGAGCAGGGAAGGCGTGGAAGGGTGAGAGAAGGGACAGAGGAGGAGCGAAGTGCACGGGCTGGAGTATGGAGGGCGATAAGTGCAGAGAGGTAGGGGGGAGCAAGGTTGTGAAGAGCTTTATAGGTGAAGACTAGGAGCTTGTGCAGGATTCGTTCAGGAAGGGGAAGCCAGTGAAGCGAAGAGAGGAGGGGCTGCACATGGTCGAAGCGACTGGCGAGGTAGATGACCCTGGCAGCAGAGTTTTGGACAGAGATGAGGGGAGAAAGGTGAGACCGGGGAAGGCCAGTGAGAAGGAGGTTACAGTAATCGAGGCGAGAGATGACCAGAGCATGAACAAGAGTTTTGGCAGACGAGACAGAGAGAAAAGGGCGAATCTTAGCAATGTTATGGAGGGAGAAGCGACAGGATTTAGCAACAGAGTCAATGTAGGGTTTAAAAGAAAGGGCTGAGTCAAAGATGAAGCCTAGGCTACGGGCTTGGGGGACAGGCAGGATGGTGACTCCATCAATAGTTATTGACAGTGAGGAAGGAGAGGAAGGATGAGGGGGGAAGATAAGGAGTTCAGTTTTAGCCATGTTGAGTTTGAGTTGACATTGAGACATCCAGGTAGAGATGTCAGAGAGACAGTTGATGAGACGAGCTTGAACAGAGGGAGAGAGAGAGGGAGTAGAGAGATAGAGTTGAGTGTCATCAGCATAGAGGTGGTATTGGAAGCCATGGAAGGCAATGAGTTTGCCTAAGGATGAGTCTAGGAGGCAGAGACTAAGGGGCCAGGGGACAGAGGCAGAGTCACAGAGAACAGAAGGGAACCAAAGAAGGAGCAGGAGAGTCAGAACTTAGGCAAAGGAGTCAGGAGATTAGGGGAGTCAGGGAACATGGAAACCAGGGAGTAAAGAAGCAGGAACCAGAGTCAGGGGGACAGGAAACAGAAGAGTTGGGGACAGAGGTCCGGGATCCAGAGAGCTAAGAGCCAGAAACAGAAGGGTATCAGGAAGTTGTTCCACCTGGTTTCCTGTTGGCAACAACATGCTTTTATACTGCTGGGAGCCAACATGAAAACTGGGAGGTGGGGCAAGAGAGGAGATGGGTAGGAGTCAGAACCAGGAAGGGTAGAGGCCAATAGAGAGAAGAAAACTGGGCTGAATCAGGCCTAGGCAGTGATGCCAGCTGGACACTGATCCAGCACCCCTAAGACTGGGGTTTCAAGGCCAGGGGCCTTACAGTGATTTGCCCAAAATTACCTATTGAGGCCAGGATTTGAACTCCAGTTTCCCAGCTCCAGTACTCTCACACTATCCCCTGGGCCATACCAGCTCTTGAACACACTGTTCAAAATAATCCCACATTAATTTGGCAGAGGAAAGAAAAGGATAAACCAATTTTTTTTTAATCTAAACCAGGGATTAAGTTCGACAAGAGAGAAGTATAGATTACAAAGTTTCTGGAAGAATTCTGCTTTACAGAATTTTATTACAGCTCAGCAACTATCACTGGATATGAAGAAAGTAGGCCAACGTCAGGGTTTTTCATTGGGCATTTTTACACACACCTTAAAGTGCTGGTTTTTCAATCTTCTGGGTTTACAAGTAAACAAGCAAGTGCCAGATGCATTCTTCACACACACACACACACTGCCCTGAGGCAGTTCCTGGATGCATTCTTCACACAAACACTGCCCTGAGGCAGCCTAAAGTAACTGCAGCTGTAGACGTGAGGGACTGCCATGGAAACCAAGTGACCAGAGCTGCCTGGAGCAAAGCAGTTTACCAGGAGAACTTTTTACACACAAAGTGTGGGAGAAGTTCTATGCAGAAGTTCAAAGAGCTGGATGTTTAAGATCTGGGTGAGTGATTTAGACACACAGAAAGTTCAGGATGTAACAGCAAACAGGATGTGTGTGCAAAAACACCCATTGTCTCCTAACCCAGACCCTATGAGGCTGTAAAACCCAGTATATTTTGGGTGCTCTTCCCATTCTAGCTAAGCATACAGGATGACTGCTATGCAGGCCATAACTAAGGGGGCAATGAGGGGGGGGGACACTTCCCCCTCCTGAACATCCTCTCCCCCCAATAGAGATAAGATGTGTTGCAGGTCTCTCTCCTCAGTTTCTTGGTCTGAAAAAAATGTCCCCTTTTGTCATGCATTCTGTCCTCCCTCCCCCCTCCCAGTCCCCAAGCCAATGGGTGTTATGAAGAAACAGGACAGTGGCCTGCTCAGACCCACTTGAAACCGCTTTAGCCTGCAGGCCACAGTCTGTCATGTTTGTTGGGGGCCATCCAGATGTTTGGCCCAACATTTCCCTGGGCGTGTTGGCGACTAGCCCATGCTATGACCCCAAAGACCTCCAGGGTCACAGCCCAGGAAACAGCCTGCCTGACCGGGCAAAAGCAAGCTTTCACGTCTAGTAGCCCACTCTTCCTGGTCTGGTCTGGAGTAGTCACCATGATGGGTTGGCCACCATGGCTGCCCATCATGGGGTGGGGAGGGCTGCTGGGTGGAGGGCGGGGATGGGTGGCTGCACATTCATGTAGCTCCCTGCCCCCACCTGGGCCAAGCTGCATGAACGTTTATTCCGCAGCTGAACCCTATCCTAACCGGGAAACAAGCAGCTTCCCAGTCCAGATCAGTTTGTGACCACAGCACTCTGCCGTCACATGTGTGTCAGGGTGCGGTGGGAGGTTCGGGGGCTCCACAAACGTGGTCCCGCCTCAGGCGGCAGGGGAGCTGTCAGCTCGGGGTACGCCAGGAGCGCCACAACAGGACAGCACCGCTGACGCAGCGGCAGAGAGAAACATGCTCCCTTGGCCTCACGCCACACCAGGAGGCGTGTCCGTGCAATTACAGCCACAGGGAGCCGAGGCCACGCCCCCAGCCTCGCTTCCGGGCCTGTGGCGTTCACTGCGCCTGTGACTCCGCCTCCAGGAAGCAAATAAAATCCTTCCACCAGCATCATAGTATTGCTGGTGATCGGAGTTTGACCCCGTGATACCGTCCCCCTTCCTGCTGTGCCTCGTGCCTGTTCTTCGCTCCCAAACGATGTGGACTGAGTGTGTGGAGAGAGTCTGTCATGAGTGTCTGGTGAGAGTCTGTGGAGAGAGTCTGTCATGAGTGTCTGGTGAGAGTCTGTGGTCAGTGTCCTTCCTCCAACCCGGTAAGTGTGTATCCTACTACTGTTTGTGTCTCACTCCCTTGGGCCCTGTGGACTTGTGTAAGTGTGCCCTATCCTCACCTCCCCCCTTCCTGGGTTTCAGCACTGGTGTTCCACCCTCACCCCAAGCACCTTCCTTCCCTTCCGCTCCCCTGGAACGTGTGGCAACCCCGACAGCAACCGGTGGGCGTTCACTCCAGATACCCTGTGATGATCCAGACTGTGGATTATACATTTGTATCCTAGAAGCCGTCTAAGATCCTGAGGGTTTGTTTCCTAGCCTAACCGTGCTGTTTCGAGTGTCTGGGGAGCGTGAGACCCTGTTTACCCCTTGGTCCCTCTCCCAAATCTCCTACCGCCCTCACAATATGTTATTAGCCACTGTCCAATTGATGCTACATATTTGGATCCACTCAACAATAGGAAGTAGCTCAAGCTGTTTTCATAGTAAGGTTAGTGCCCCCACTAGACTGGACAGACAGGGAGCCTCTTCTTTCCCTGAGGGTGGGCAGGGATAGCAGGCTCTGGACCGCCTTCCAGAGTCATAACAGACCAGAAGAAAGAAACAGCTTCTTCCCATAGTTCACCATGGATGTGAGTCATGGCAGGGGGCAGGAGGGCACTGAGAAAGGGTGGGGGTCAGAGTGCTGCACCTGTTAGGCTAAACCTGGCCCCTGAGGGTTGTGTGTGCTGTCTCTGCCCCTGAGGGTTACGAGGGCCTGCATCCCTGTATGAGCACTAATACCTGGCCCCTCCTGCCTCTACAGGTAGCTATTTAACGGATGACCCCTAAGGGTGCCAGCCCTTGGGTGCCAGCCCGAAGGGCGACACTCAAAGGGCACTGGACATTTGGGGGCCATTTGTGTGGATGTAGCAGTGGCAGCCGGAGCCGATTCTGTACGTCGAATCCTCTTCAAAGGACTCTTATGCCGTTTTTAGACGAGGCGCTGAAAGCGCCTCCTGAGCCGCATGTTAAGAGAGAAGCCGCGCCGCTGGAAGTGACATTCTCCCCATTGCCGGCAACAGCGGCAGCCGGTGGCATGGCGCTTTGCAGAGGCACGTTCTAGACACCTCAATTTTCAGGTCTCTAGAATGCACCTCTGCAAAGCGCCGCATCTCCGGCCACCGCCGTTGCTGGCAACAGGGAGAACATCGCTTCTGGCAGCGCGGCACAACTTCTCTCTTAACGTGCGGCTCAGGAGGCGCTTTTCGGTGCCTCATCTAAAAGCGGTGTTAGACGTGCCCTTAGCTGGACCAGGGGGGCAGCTCATTGCATTGTTTTAAAAGGGATTGGGGGTGGGGTGTTTTTTGTATGAGGGAGGGGGACAAGGGGACTGGGTTAGGGAGGGAAGAGCTGAGCCCCTCGGTGTGAGAGAGGGGTGCAGCCCTTTGAGGGGGTCGAATCCTCTGGTGGCAGAGGAGGATGGGGGGTGTTTTGGGGGTAGGGCTCTACTTCGAGGGGGTCAGTGGAGCAGATCAGGGGGGGTCTGCAGCCATGGGGTTGTTCTGGGCCGGGGGAATTTTGGTTCTTCTGGGAGGCGGATTCGACCTGCAAGATGAGACAGATGGTGTGTTTCTGTCCCTCTCACTGGCCCCCAGACAGGTGGTGAGGTGATCGGGGTTCAGAGGTCCCCTGGCCTTGGTCTGATGCTGATAAATGCAAGGTCGGTGGCTAACAAGTCACCTGCGGTCCGGGAGTTGATCCTGGACCAGGCAGCTGACCTTGCATGTGTCACGGAGACCTGGCGGGACCATGAATCAGGGCCTATATTGGCAGTTAGGTTGGTTTGCCCCTGAAGGCTTATGGAACCTGAAAGGTTCCAGATAGCCCATGGGGGTGTTTTCTATGAGCTCGATGGCCGCTCACTCGATGACCTCATGTCCAGGTGGAACATTGTGCTAACGGAGGCCATTGACTGTGTGGCTCCTAGACATCCGCTCCCGAATTGCTGACAGCGAAGCTCCCCATGGTATAAGGGTGAACTGCGGCGATGAAGCAGGAAGGGCGGCAGTTAGAGCGACGGTGGCATCATTCGCGTGCTGAAGTTGACCGATTGCAGCATAGAGTCTGGTTACATATCAATGGCGTTGCGGTGCAGACAGCAAAGAAGGTTTTCTTTGCTGCCTTCATTGCGTCCACTAAATCCCGCCTGGCTGAGCTGTTCCGGGTGGTGAAGGGGCTGGTCAGTCTGGCCTCCCTCCACCTAGAGGTAGAACCATCAAATGCTCACTGTGATTTGTTTATATTGTTGGGTTTTTTTCATTGTAATTATTGTTGTGTTTTTAAATGTTTTTTAAATGTTGTGAGCCGCCCCGAAATGCCTGAGGCAGGAGGGGGGCAGCATATTAATTTTAAGATAAATAAAAATAAACCTGTAAGTGGGTTCTGCCTGCATTCACAAGACCTGCATGCAGGGGCATAGGCAATTCATGGGAGGGTATGGGGGGCGGGGGGACATGTCTTCCCAGATTTTCAGAAGCCCTGTAGAACCGTATAGAGCCCCTGCCCAGCACCCACTCCTGTGCCCCTGCCCACTATCGACGGTTTACAGTCACCTATGCACAGGGGCTCCCTGACTATTAGCTCTACACGCTAAAACATGTGAGTGGGCTATGCACAGACTGAACACAGACTCCAGCAAGCTATCATCTCGTTTGTTTTCACCCTGTGTTTTGGCAAAAAACAGCCGCAGAGCCACAGGTACATCTCTCCATTGACCATCCCCAATCTTTTATTTTAAAGCCTATTACAGAGTGTGTTAAGGGGGGAGGTGGTGGTTTACAGCTGCACTATGGGAGCTGTATCTTTTCAAAACACACTCAGCTGATAGAACATGCTGGGGCTCGATGAACACGAACACATCAATCATATTGTGTTATTTGTCATAACATGCAACCAAAACACGCTGACATGACACCACTCGTCACCTGGGAAATCTGACTGAAAAGTATGCTGGAGGTTTGAGGCATGGAGAGGGTTTTCTAAAGACACAGAAGCTTTGACTATTCAAGTAGCCGTGCTAAATAGCAAGAATGCCCTGCACTTTTGCAGAGCTATCCATCTTCAGAGCACTTGACAAGCACTGATGAATTAATCCTCCCAACACGCTGCACAGAACCACAAAGGAAACCAGCGATGGAGCTACAATCAGACTAGAGTTGATATCTGCCATTGAAATATCTGAGTTTAATATCTGCAGAAAATATCATCCCCTAGCCAGCGATTTCTTCCACTTCAAAATGGGTCCAACAAAGCAGGTATGAACTGCCAATTGTTCCTGGAAATGAATAGCTGGCTTGGTTATTTCAGTTTGGTTATTTTGGTCATTTCAGCTCACAGAACTGGCAACTCCACACTTACCTGTTGTTATACAATAGTGTGAATCGTACTAAAACAAAACAACCAAAGAATGCTAAAAATGTCAAATACCAAGGTGACCAAAGACGGTATCTAAAAGACTCCCTTCTCCCCTAAGTTCCATCGCAATCCCTCAGATCGGCTGGACATGCCCTCTTGCAGGTTCCGTCATTCCATGAATTCCGTATGGCACAGGAAAACAGAGAGGCAGTCTCAATAACTGCTCCCCAGTTCTAGGACTCCCTACACTTGGAGGTTCAACACCAAAGCCCTGTACCGCCAGGACATGGGCTAAATTGTCATTATCAAGGGGGTTTACCAACAAACAGAATTCTTTTATTTTATTCATTCATTCATTCATTCATTCATTCAATGATTTCTACCCCAGTCAGTCTCACAGCAGCTCAGAGCAGCTTCCATAATTTAAAACAGATAAAAATGTACAAAAAGTGGGGGTTACAAAGACAATAAATACAATAAAAAGAAATAAGACCCACTGGCTAAAAATCCCACCCTCTATCCCTTTACCTCCCCCCACCCCCACCCCAAAGGCCTGGATGAACAGCCAGGTCTTACAGGCCCGGCGGAAGGCCAACAAGCTGGGAGCCAGGCTTTTTGGGTATCCCAAAAAGTTTTCCCAGCTAGGAGAGGGGACATCATTCAAACTATGATTAATACTGACTGTGACTCGGCAATCAAACAGGTAGTGGGGGAGAGCCTCAACTCACTGTGAGCCACAAGAGCAAAAATCTCAGCTCATATAGAATTTGATTGTACCTGCCCTCCACTATCGCCGAGGGCATCCGCTGAATTCTTAGTAGGGTGGAAAGAAAAATGGCTTACAGCGGTTAGGTAGCACTCGAGTTGGTGCTGTGTCTTGTACTTACAAAACCAGGGAGCTACTTTTAACTAGAGGAAGTGCAGTTAAATCACTTTGCACATAGATATCTCTGAGACAAATTTTAATCATGATTTTGGCCTTATCCTAGGGGAAGCCATATAGAAAATTGGTAGAGAAACCAGACATCCTAGATATTTTATCCAAAACGTTCTTCCATATAGAGCTAAAGTCAGGATTCCAGCAAAGTTTGGGCAAACGGTCATCGGACATAGTTGATAAGCGTAGCCAGCAGGAAAAAATACTAAGCCAGGCCTTCATTTCCATGGGAAGCACACCTGTCTCCACTCTAAACATACATGATGGGGTGCATTTGATCACACAGAAAATGGATCTAAGGAACCTATTCCGGAAGGTCTCTAAGTCTGATGTGGCAGAGTATCCCCAAATCTCTGCTCCATATAGCGCCTGTGGGCACAATCTTTGTTCCAAAAGCTTTAGATTTGGCAGTAACAGCCTCCCCCCAGCAGTCCTCCAAAATTTAACTATTGCAT
Organism: Sphenodon punctatus; assembly: GCA_003113815.1. Lineage (NCBI taxonomy): Eukaryota > Metazoa > Chordata > Lepidosauria > Sphenodontia > Sphenodontidae > Sphenodon > Sphenodon punctatus. The sequence goes on from QEPC01012154.1 coordinate 1,152,424, forward strand.
TAGCTGATTGGACAAACTTTAATTTTATCATATTCAAATGCTCCAACCAAGAACCCGAGGAGGAAAAAATGGGTCCCAAGTATCTATAATGTTTGACTTGGTCTAAGCTGACAGAGTCAAGAGCCCATCTATAGACAACTTATGCTGCAAGCCGCCCCGAGATGCCGTAGGCATGAGGGGGCGGCTAACAAATATTTATAAATAAATAAATAAACTCATCTTTTTGCAAAGAGCCTGACCTTGGTTTTTCCATAATTCATGCTTAGGTGATTTCTTTTGCAATAAGAGCTCAGTGTCAGCAAAAGTCTTCTCATGCCGATTTCAGTTTTTGACAATAGCACCATATCGTCAGCACAGAGAAGTATAGGTATTTGTTTCCCCTGAATACGCAGTAGATAGAAAAAGTCTCCCTGTAGCTCAGCAAGATGTGAGCGTTGTAATTATGTTTTAAATTGAATTTTATTGTTACATATTTTATCTGTTGTAAGCCGCCCCGAGATGCCATTGGCATG